>JASJFT010000057.1:0-53099 GCA_030770425.1 Darksidea phi
TATACTAATTTACTATAACTATATACTAGCTATAACTATACCCTAGCTTATAGTAACTATATAGTAATTTATAGTAACTATTCTAGTTACCTAACTTAGCGTAACTAGTATTTAAGTATAAGAACGCTAGCTCTATACTACTAAACTAACTAGCGACCTAATAAAAGGAATATACTTAGTATCGGAATCGATACTAAGGGTAGTATAGAATAATAGATATACTAATACGAAGGTAGTAGGGTAGACTTACTTAGCCTACTAGGCTAAGCGAGGCGTACAACTAATATCGGCGTAGTATTAAGACCCTTTACTCGCGCCCTAGCTAGATAGTTAGACTACTTAATATATTTATTCTATACCTCTACCTACTTATAATTATAGTATATATAATAGTATTATAAAAATTCTATAATTAGGGGGGCTAGTACCCTTAATTAGGGGGGGTAGGAACTATAGTATAGTAGAACCTCTAGTATAGTAGAACCTCTATTATACGTAGACTATATATACTACTTATAAAATCTAGCTACTTACTATAAAGCTAAGAATTAAGTATATTAAGGTCTCTATATAGAGTATATAGAGGGGAGGGTAAGGTCCCCTTATATATAGATAAATAGAGAGGAATAGAAACGTATAGGGGTATATTCCGACGTAATATTCCTAATTAGTTAACCTTAACGTTTGACTTATAAAATCTAGCTACTTATTTATAAAATCTAGCTACTTACTATAAAGCTAAGAATTAAGTATATTAAGGTCCTTATATAAAGTATATAATTCGGCGTTATTAGCGCGTTTAACTATCTATTACGTAAGATATCGAAATATTAAAATATAATAAGGTAATTAGAATTACGAAAAATATAGCTAGCCTAGGAGCTAACGTAACGTTACGCCGGGTAGTAGCCTAAGCTTCTAGGGGAGGGGTAAGGCCCCTATATATAGGTGAATAGAGTAGAATAGGAACGTATAGGGGTACGTTCCGGTGAACCGGTGCTATTATTGGCGCGCTGATTGTCGATCTCGAGCAATTTTGCAAAGATACAATTTCAACGAGTGATTCGTGGTTGCCGACGCGTTTTGATTCATCCGCTATACCAGAGAGATTGTGGTAGAATTGGTTTATCGAGTCACGCCAGACGAGCGCTTCACTCATTCACATTGAAAATCAAAATCAAGGGGAGGTCACGTCATTCTTCCAGATCAGCAAGGGCGACTTTATCCCCTTTCTACTTCCCCAAATCTTCGCTGTGGGCGGAGCCGGCGAGCTTACAGTATCCACGCTAAGGCTTCGGTAAGCCCAAAAGGAAAAGGCGAGACACATGAAGTTGGCATTGAAATCCGCGGAGCACGCCAAAGCCACTCCGAGAGTGAGCGGAATCAAGGAGAGGTACGTCGGGACAGAGATAGCCCTTAATAAGTATTATTTATTAGAAGTAGGCGCAATACTTACTTATGAAATCTAGCCACTTACTTATAAAATCTAGCCACTTACTCATGAAATCTAGCTACTTACTTATAAAATCTAGCTACTTGTGATGGACTGGTACCCAGGGGTACTCAAGCGTAGCTAGCGCTTCTCCCATCATGCCAACCAGGCTATCCTTCTTACCAGGCGCGGCCACCCAACCGCGCCAAAAGGATACGTATTGTTCTGATCAACGAATCTCTCAGAACAACTAGCTATATAGAGGGAAGGCCCCGCTGCCGCTGGCTCGGTAGATCTGTCACGGTTGAGAATTGAGTGTATTGAGGTCCCTGTGTGGAGCATGTAGAGGGGGGGTAGGACCCCCTATATATATAGGTGAATAGAGAGGAATAGGACCGTACAGGGGGGTCTGTTCCGCCGCGACACACCCCCCCCCACCCTGTAGCAAAGCAATTGCGGAAGGGTGGAAAATGAGGTTAGTAACCATACCCAAATAGGAAGTACATGATAGTTGATTAAGTATATACATAATAGGGGTAGCCGAGCTCAAAACGCAATAGGCTAGCGTCAAACTCAAGGCTGTTAGGGGTTCCGTTGTTCTGTTGTTCTGTTGTTCTGTTATTCCGTTGTTCTGTTGTTCTGTTGTTCCGTTGTTTCGTTGTTTCGTTGTTTCGTTGATTGCGGCGTATTGATGTGCGGCGTAGTGATTGCGGCGTAGTAATATGCGGCGTAGTAATGTGCGGCGTAGTAATTGCCTTGATAGATGGCGACGGGCTGACGGCGTCGACGAGGTTGATAGTAGAATGAGTTGGTAGAATAGGTAGCTTGATAAGGGACGGCGGCAGCGGCAATTATCACTCAATGAAGAGGAGATTAGCAGCGATATCCGGGCTCATAACTGTCACGGTTGAGAATTGAGTGTATTGAGGTCCCTGTATGGAGCATGTAGAGGGGGGGTAGGACCCCCTATATATATAGGTGAATAGAGAGGAATAGGACCGTATAGGGGGGTCTGTTCCGCCGCGATAAGATCAGCTCGCCTAGCAGCCGGCCACGCGTGACGCTATGATAGGGCTAGGCAAAGCCTAGCCTATAACACTACTTACTCATAAAACCTAGCCACTTACTGAAATCTAGCCACTTACTCATGAAATCTGGCTACTTACTTATAAAATCTAGCTACTTACTTATAAAATCTAGCTACTTACTTATAAAATCTAGCTACTTACTTATAAAATCTAGCTATTTACTTATAAAATCTAGCTACTTACTATAAAGCTAAGAATTAAGTATATTAAGGTCCCTATATAAAGTATATAGTTCGGCGTTATCGGCGCGTTTAACTATCTATTACGTAAGATATCGAAATATTAAAATATAATAAGGTAATTCCCCTCCCCCAGGAGCTTGGGCCACTACCCGGCGTGACGTCACGTTGGCTCCTAGGCTGGCTATGTTTTTCGTGATTCTAATTACCTTATTGTGTTTCAATGTTTCGACATCTCACGCAACAGCACAGGTAGTAACTATAGGACAATGACAGCTCCTAATTCACTAATAATACATATAGACAGTTAAACGCGCCGACAACGTCGAACCCCCCACTAAGGAAGCTGGCTAAGGATAAGAGATAGATATAGTGAGTAGGATGCTGGTATCATCGCGGGCAATTTTTATACTATGGGTAGTATTGGTGCGCTAACTCCTCGCTACCGCTGTTGGTCTCCCAACCAGGCTCTGTGGTTCGGCATCACATGTCATTTCTCGTCCAGCGCCTCAATGTTCGAAACATCACCTCGTCGTACTGTGTACAGCTCTACAGCTCTATTATCGTATATAAGGTGTGGGTATAGCACCTCTACTGTATACAAACTCCTACTGTTTCGTGCGGACCTTCTGAAGAGACTCCCACTATGCAAATCCAAATCAAATAATAAGGTAATTAGAATTACAAAAAATATAGCCAGCCTAGGAGCTAATATAACGTTACGCCGGGTAGTAGCCCAAGCTTCTAGGGGAGGGATAAGGCCCCTATATACGGGTAAATAGAGTAGAATAGGAACGTATAGGGGTACGTTCCGGCGCAATACTTACTTATAAAGTCTAGCCACTTACTCATAAAATCTAGCCACTTACCTATAAAATCTAGCCACTTACTAAAATCTAGCTACTTACTTATAAAATCTAGCCACTTACTTGTTATAAACCTAGGACTAGAAGGGTACGGGGTAAGCTCCGAGACGGCCGGGCCTACCGAGCCGTACTTAGTTAGTAATCCAATATTATATAACATAGTAGTAGTGGACGTAGTGGTCGTATCGAGTGATCGCGTTAACCGCTTCTATAGTAAGAGAGTTATTTTTCTTTTATATGTGCGTGTGTGGCTTAAGAGCCTTATAATCCGTGGTTAATTTTGGCTCGCTACCCACCTTAATAATAACCCTACGCGCCCTTAATATTACCCAACGACCTAGCTACTAAGCTCTGTACCAGCTAGCTACTAAGCTCTACCTTAGCCAGCTACTAAGCCCGATATCAGCCAGCCGCTAAGCTCACGCGATTAGTCGCTTAATCGCGAGGGCTATTAGTTCGCTGTACCTAGTAAGCCCTCACGATTAGTCGACTAATCGTAAGGGCTCTATGTACCTAATACTATACCCCGATTCTTAATCAGGCTGTCCTAATTAAGGATAGGGACGCCCTTATTAAGGATAAGGGTATAGTACTATAGTATATATAATAGTATTATAAAAATTCTATAATTAGGGGGGCTAGCACCCCTAATTAGGGGGGGCAGGAACCGTAGTGTAGTAGAACCCCTGTCGTACGCGGACCATGTATACTACTTATACCGGATACCACAGTACTTATGAAATCTAGCCACTTACTCCTGAAATCTAGCCACTTACTCATGAAATCTGACCACTTACTTATGAAACCTGGTCACTTACTCATGAAGCCTTTTAGCCGCCCTATATCTACCTTCGAGTCTCTCTCTCTAAGCCCCCATTATACACCTCCAGTTCTTACTCTATCTACGCTATATTTACCTAGCTAAAAAAGTACGTTAACGGACCTCCTAAAGGTTCTATTCTTCCCAGTACTTACGCTCTAACCTCTTACTTCGTACGTATATTCTATACTGAATTGTTAAACTATTACTAATATCTAGTAGGGCGACGTCTACTCTATATATTGGCAGCCTGCCATCACACGAGCCTAGACGGACTGAGCGACAAAGCCGATATCAATTCTCAGGGCGCCATGGTCAATATTATTGAGGGGAAGGGCAAGTTGCTGAACGGGGGAACGACGGGATATGTAGAACTTCTTGGATCGGGAGATGTTGTCAAGTCTGCTTGGACGGGCCGTCCCAGGGAATTAGTCTGCCAGCAAGAGATAGCGATCGAGGCGAAGATATATCAGAAACTTCCAGCACACCGCCGACTGCTACAACTCAAAGACTGGGACCCTGTCAACCATGCCTTGACGCTGGAATACATGCCTAATGGCAATCTCAAGGAATACATTCAGAAGCATGGGCAGGATATATCGCTATCCCAGAGGCAACAGTGGGTGATGGAGGTCGTTGAGGGTGTTGAGCTTCTACACTCGTACAACGTTATTCATTGTGATGTCGGGCCGCACAATTTCCTGCTCGATATCAAACTTAGCATCAGGATCTGTGACTTTGGCGGATCTTCCTTGAATGACTCGCAGGCCACGGTCATCCCTGGAGTGAGATACAGGCTGCCAGGCACGGGTGGGGCGACGGTCAAAGAGGACCTTTTCGCTTTGGGCTCGACAATCTACTTCATCGCCACCGGGAACGAGCCGTACGCAGAGCTGACTGACGAAGATCAGGTGGAGAAACTGTACAAGGATGGAGTGTTTCCGGGACTGAACGAGGTACCCTTCGCGGAGATCATTGCACTGTGCTGGAGACAGGAAGCTGAATCGGCTAAGACGATCATGGAACTTTTGAGGCGCTCATCAGAGAAACGTCAATCAACATAAGACACCTCTGATCCAATGTCCGTCTACTCCGTTCTTTAGTGGGGAACGAGAGAGGACGCTACTTGTACTTAATTAATGCGGTCAATATGCTACATTTTCTGCGACATGTACCATGTGAAAGATACGCTGACTTCACTATGGTACCGTGCCCTCATCCTTGATGAGTGCGCCCGATCCTTGATGAGGCAATGCCCGATCCTTAATAAGGGCGTCCTCATCCTTGATAAGTGCATCCCGATCCTTGATGAGGTAAACCCCTATCCTTGATGAGGGCGTCCTTATCTTTAATGAGTGCAGCCTTATTAAGAATCGGGGTATAGTATCAGGCACGGTAATAGGTATAGTATTAGGTATAGTATTAGGCTCAGTATTAGGCTCAGTATCAGGATTAGTATCAGGCTCAGTAACTAGCTGATATCGAGCTCAGCAGCTGGCCTATATCGAGCTCAGTAGCTGGCTGCGACAGAGCTTAGTAGCTGGCTGAGGTCGGTTTACATGCTAGCACGTGAAATCTTCTACGTCATATCCTCAACAACCTTAATACTTTATACTTACCCTCTCACTCCTCCTTCGCAGTAATATAATAAGAACTATATAGTTTATACGACTAAGTAAGGCATCCTCCTAAGCTCGATATAGGCTAGCCACTAAGCTCAATATAGGCCAGCCGCTGAGCTCCGCATCAGCCTGCTACTGAGTTCGAGATAGGCTAGCCGCTGAGCTCTACATCAGCCAGCTACTGAGCTCTGCATCAGCCAGCTCCCGAGCTCGATATAGGCCAGCTACTAAGCTCGAGGGAAAGAAGAAGGGGAGATCGAGTATTATATATAGTATAGTTTAAACAGAGAATCGAGTAAATTTTAATTATTATATTTTTCTACTTTTTAGGTATTTCAATATTAGTAAATTTAAAAAAGCTATAAAATATATATAAAAAAAAAGTACTATTTAGCCCGATCAAGGACGAGACAATTTGAGACTGTTTGCCCCTATCAAGGATGAGACAATTGTTCCATAGTGCTTGGTATAATGAGCGTGCTACGACTACCTCAATACAGGTTATCCAACATATCCAACGTCTGCTGACTAATTTATCCCGCTAACGTGTTCCACCACTCAGTAACTCACACCAGCCAGTGTCTCACCCCCAAAACCACCAAAGCAATCATTTGCCAAATCGCGGAGATTGCACTCTCTTTAGCGCTGAGAAAAAGCCTTCGTCCCGATGATTGTCACACTGGACGCGACTAATGGTTATGCCAAACGTACTCGTTGCCGGGTTTGCGCAGGTAGTGCCCGACTGGAGTGCGGCTTGACATTTGAACAGGTCGGTGGATGTGGTGTTACAGGATGAGGGGCATCCGGTATACTTCGTTGTGGAGGTCGCCCAGGTACACATTTTCTGCTTGAATTTCTTAGCAATGGTGTAGTCAGTCTTTCCAGAGATGAATTACGTACGGATAGTTGGTAGTCTTGATTGATAATCGATGTGCTCGTAGAGGAGGATTTATCGCTGTGAAAGGCAGGCTGAGCGGGGACGCCGCTTAAACCTGACAGCGGAGCGCCGCTGGCAAGCAGGTGGTTACAAGCACCGCTGGCAAGCAGGTGGTTACAAGCGCCCCCGACACACGCAGCAGTTCAATCATCGCTGGCAAGCAGGTGGTTACAAGCGCCCCCCGACACACGCAGCAGTTCAATCATCGCCCGCAACGTCTCTGTCCGACATATCGACTGGCTAGCCTGCCGGTCGTCACTGGCTGGGCGTCGAGGCAATACACAACTTTAGTCGCCGTGATCCTCAATCGCGCAAACGATGATTGAGGAGCTGGCCGGTTCTTTACTGCTCGATTGGTTGAGGTGGTACCCCGCCCTGGCGGCTAAGAGGATCGAGTATGGAAGGGCGGTGCGATGCGGCGAAGTGCACCAGAAAGGGAGGGGAGGGAAGGTGAGACGAGGTGTGATTGTGATGGTCCTGAGCTAGCATGTGCAACTCGATTGCTGCAGCATTTTGCTTTGCCGTACTCTCCTGCATCGTCGTGCAGAGCTCCTCTGTGCCGCATTCACGCGGTGCGTCGCACATTACATCTCATCCACGGAGTGCGGGGAATGGCGCTCGCTCAGGGTCATATTTTGTGGGCCTTGTTCTCTTGATATGCGGAATTGACCATGGGTGCGCGAGTGAAAGCATGTCTTTATAGTTCTCCATGGTCTCAATGAATAGCCTTGCAAACGCCTGATCGGTCCGTAGGACTACGACGATAGAGAGCGAGGAGCAACCTAGACTGGGAAAGAGAGGAACCCTGTGATGCTCAACATGTGTGCTTTCGCGACATCATTGGTTTTGCTGTCTAGGCAGCCGTTGGCGACAGTTATGTGCTTCGAATGACAGCAAACGATGGGGACCACTGCATCGGGATGGTGAAGCACGATGTATTGGTTTTCACTGCCTCAAGGTGATTTATGTCGAATTTTTTGTCATGTTAGAAGGGCCGGCTACGTTCAGGTCGAATTGCTCCGCGAAGTCCAAGAACTGGCCAGTAAGCTCTGCGAACCAGCTCAGGACGTCCCATTCCTTTGCTCCTTCGGCCAGCCCTGCCATCCGTTCTCCTCCTGGAAGAGCGGGTTATCACCGTCTTTGCATTTTTCGAATACGGCCTGTGCTGCCGGCTTGAGACTGGCGACGTTGCCGAAGAAGGCTTCTTCGAAGCCAGGAACCCCGACATACATAGCCCCCAGTTCCTCTTTCAGCACGTCATCCACGTATTTACGGCGCTCATTCGAGTTGACGAAGCTGCTCGTGTTGCGGAGCCATGGCGTCTGTGCGATAGACGAGGGAGGACGGGGAGGGAGGGTCGATTCGGCGACGAGGTCGTAGAGAGCATCCCGGATCGCTCCTTCAGGTTCGCACCTAACGACTCGATCGCATAAGGCAACAGTGCGCTGAATATCGTATGCTCCTGATGTAATATTAGGAGTAAAGCGGTCGATATCGTCGAGGAGCGTTGCGTTTCGGAACTTGGAAGGGAGTTGATGAGAAGCTGGAAGGTTTTAGAATCTACTATATATTAGCGATAGAAGTGACACCCGAGTGCTAGGGCTTACTGTTCTTAACGATATACAGCACCGCTTCCGAGAGGCTCGGGATCTCCAGCTCTGTCTGCGTGGATTTGAACAAACCACGAAAAGAATCTAAGCCCGCTCGGAGCCTATAGGATGATCGTTGATTATGTTTGACATAGATATGGTGACCATTCCGAGAAAGCCCAACAAAAGACGCGTTCACAAAAGATGTTTAAAATAGGCAGAAGGATGAGAGGCGCGATGTCGCGAGTCCGAAGGCTGGGCCGGCAAAACGTCGGCATCTTTAGCAGGGCCGAGGGATTTGCCGAGCACCAGCAGACGCGCGAGCTAATAAGTTTGGTAACAGCCTGAACTGGCGCCTGAGATATCAGCGTTCAAGGTGTTTTCTGTATCCCGTTTCGAGAGCTCGGCAACTCTCGGAAATCTGAACACACGAAAATAGCGACATCTCGAATTTTTAGAACCAGCACGGTTTATCGCACGCAAACGTTCGTTCCCGACGCCAGGAAATAGTACAAATGCTTGGATAACGTCGCAGACACGGCTTTGTATAGAGTTAGGTAGGGAAGCAGGAATTAACGAAGAATGAAGTTGCGTTGTCTAGAAAGTATGCGAGCGATGGAAACGCATAATATCGGCACTAACTCGTCGGTGCAAGGATCTGTGGAACGCCGATGCCCCGCGCCATGGATGCTGCCTGTATCTCAGGAAGAATGCTCGGATTCAGTAATCGACATTGAGTTCGAAAAATGAATTGATTGGTCTATTTTGACAAGTTCTCTTGAAGCTGATCAGCTATAGCCCAAGATCTCCTGAGATAGCTTCTCCATTCCTCTTCTTCTCTTCATCCCGATTGTAAGTCGCATCTGGACTAGGTGGCTGCAATCCAGTTCCTAGACACTGCTCATATATATCACGACATGGTACATCCACCATCATCCTTTGTAGAGCGGAGGGTTCGGAACTGGACTGATTTTCCTCGGCTAGGGAATTTGCGGCGCGAGGTGGCGAGCATGATGTAGTAAGGCGGGCTTTGCCTTTAGAGATGCTGTCGTTCAAAGACACGTAGTGGGAAGGGTTTTTCAGTATTGGGCGATCCGTCGTCAACTGCTGCGGTTAGCTCGAAAAACCCAAGGTGGCTGAGAAGCGTACAAACTCCTTGATACCATTTTCTGGCCAGCTTACATCCTCTGTGGAGAAGACTAGTGAACGGCTGCCCGGAATTTCGATGATGATAGAGATTCGAATTTCCTCGTCCAGTTCGTGCAGCTTTGAGGCTTTCTTGAAGATACCGTCGGTTCGGGTCTGAAACGATCGCTTGAGATTGCGAGGTGCGGCTTTTGGCATCGTGGAGCGTAGGTAAGATAAGGTAAGGTGCAGTTGTACGATAAGATAGTGCGCTGTATTTATGTTCGGTGCAGAGCGATATACATATATACGTTTTAAAAGCAGTCACATGATAGAGATTGGATGCATGTAAACGCGCGGCATCCCGCAAGCGCTACAGCACTGTATACCGGTATACAGGGGTTCCAGACACTGTATACAGGTTCTGGACATTTGGCGGCTATCTACCAATCCTATTGGTTCCTGCCATATAACCTATTATTACATGAGCGGGCCCTAACTTTCCGTCCGTTGTGGAAGGGGCTTTGTTCTGCCGGCCATTAATCCTAAAATGGCACTAGTATATTATGTCACATGATCCGTGGCTTTCGATATAAGTTAAAGGCCTGTAAGATTATATAAAGTGGTCGCCATCGGGCCCATACCCTTAGGGTACGTGGCTATAATAGAGAACTATTCCCTCCGTCTCTAAGTCGTCCGACTCCTTAGAAGTATCGGGCTTAATAGGCGTATTTATTAAAAAAAGAGACTATAGAATTTTTTTTTTATAAGACAAATTATCTATACCCGTCCACCGCTAGGTATATATAGGTAGATCGCGTACGTAGTAGAAGGGTAAACGACAACTAATTTAAGACCGCTTCGCACTCAGCGCTTACTATTTATAGTATTTCTTCTCGACTTTTTTAATATACCTTATCTAGCTAATAAGGTATCTATAGTAATAATATCTCCGGTACTAGTAATGCCCGATTGGCTGTTATACTCCCCCGGTAAAGATTCCGGCTCCGTGAACGATCGCGAGAGATAATAACTTTTCAGATCTTCGCCAGTATATACAAGGACAGCGGGTACAAAGCGTACACTCCAGCTGGGCCTATAATATTACCCCGATGTAGACGATGGTACAACACCGTCCTAAATCCCGCGCGAACATCTCCCGCCACCTTTGCCTTGTCCTCCTTCTACCGCCTGCACACACGCTATTGCCGATACCGCTGCATACAAAGAGAACCGGCAGGAGAACAATGCTACCTAAGGAAGCGGAAAGGCTGACCAGCTTGCGGCTGGATATCTGTTATCGGTTCCTTGCCTTGGCTCTCTATGACCGTGCTCGTCGGCGGTAGAGTTCAGCTATACTTGACATCAGGAGAAGTGGACTGCGTGCGGATATAGTTGGTCGCTATACGAGGTCGAACCATGGTTGAAGTCGGTTGTGTGTTGGTAGCACTTCACGCGCGCATCAGCCGCGCCCGCGGCCCGGGCTTAAATGCCCGCCAAGACTAAACGTCTACTCCAGCCGATAGTCAACGCTCCATCGCAAACGCCCACTACGTCGCGCATAGGAGTGTATAGGCCCTAGAGTCGTCTTGGCCTAAATTTCCGACAAGCGCAACATAATAACCTCCCCCCCTGTATTACGAAAGACCCCTGTGTCCCGAAGAAAACGAAAGGTACTTCAACTTCATAGGGATATTAATCTACGCACACATTCTTATTCTTAATAATAAATTATATATACTATTTAAAAGTAATTCTTAAGCTATATTATAGGTTGTATCTAAAAATTACGCGAGGTTAGTCGTCCTTTACACTGTCTAATACTAAACGTTCTTTGGCCCTTCGACATTATTTCCGCCACAACAACGCTATCTTGGATCTTCGCTGGCTAAAGCTAGTATATAGTCGTCCGCAAAGTATATCGTATAATTCTATAGCATTTTAAGATATTTTCTATTATAAGCGTAGCGTAAAATACGTATCTACTATAGAGGTTAGTATATCCAACATGCCAGAGCTATAGATACGGATACAGTAGTATGACTATGTAATTCCGGTGTTAACCCAGCTTTAATTAGTACGTTTTTTTTTGGCGTATCGCTTAGCTCTAGCGTATAATAGTCTAGCCTTTCCTAGATAAACTATGGCCCTGTGTGCAGGATAGAAGTATTGACTTATGCCCTATATCGAGGCGAGCGTCCGTGCTTTGAGATCAAAACTTAGTATAACTCCGAGTACGGATAGATTATGGTTAACTCAACAATTCAAACTACTAGGAAGGTATATAAATAGGAAAGCTTAACAAACGAGGTAAGGAAGGATAACGAGTTAACGAGTTTCCGTGCTCTAATCGAATACGACGGCGCCCTTATCGCGCGGCAGCTTCACCGTCGCCTTGTGGCCTCCAGCCGAAGCCGCCTGGAGTGCGTTACCGCCTGCGCGTTAACGTCGGCGCCCTTCTCGATTAGCAGAGTTACAATCGCCTCGTGGCCTCCTCTTGAAGCCGCCCGGAGTGCGTTGCCGAAGCGTCCACCCTGCGCGTTAACGTCGGCGCCCTTCTCGAATAGCAGCTTCGCAACCGCCTCGTGGCCCATGAATGAAGCCGTCTGGAGTGCGTTTCCGTATACTCCACCCTGCGCGTTGACGTCGGCGCCCTTCTCGAATAGCAGCTTCGTAATCGCCTCGTGGCCTCTGAATGAAGCCGCCTGAAGTGCGTTGCCGAAGAGTCCACCCTGCGCGTTGACGTCGGCGCCCTTCTCGACCAGTAGCTTCGCAACCGCCTCGTAGCCTCTGAATGAAGCCGCCTGGAGTGCGTTACCGTAGTGTCCACCCTGCGCGTTGACGTCGGCGCCCTTCTCGACTAGCAGCTTCGCAACCGCCTCGTCGCCTCCTGATGAAGCCGCCTGAAGTGCGTTACCGTAGAATCCACCCCGCGCGTTAACGTCGGCGCCCTTCTCAACTAGCAGCTTCGCAATCGCCTCGTGGCCTCTGTATGAAGCCGCCTGGAGTGCGTTACCGTAGAATCCACCCCGCGCGTTGACGTCGGCGCCCTTCTCGACTAGTAGCTTCGCAACCACCTCGTAGCCTCCTAATAAAGCCGCCTGGAGTGCGTTGCCGAAATGTCCACCCTGCGCGTTGACGTCGGCGCCTTTGTCTACTAGCAGCTCTACTGTTTCGTAATGTCCGTTCTCCGCCGCAAGATATAATAAAGTATGGCCGTTGCCGTCCCCTTCCAACGCAATAGCTCTCCCTTCTCCTTGACTCGGAATCATATTCTCTAGTATAATTAACAATCCGAGTCGCGCCGCGAGATGCAACCCTGTACCGTACTTGGGATATCCCCGCCTATATTTGTATGTCGAAGCTAGTAATACCTGCGTAGCGCTCGAAACCAAATTGATGTCGGAAAGAAACGAGCAGGCCTGTTCGCACACCTTGTCTTCTACCATCACAGCATGCTCGCCCCAGTGCCTGGCGGCATAGTTTAGGAACTTGCTTTCCTTGAGCCGCTTTTCGAACTCTTTGTCAGAGCAGCTACTCGTCTTGAACATGTCGAATGACAGGTAGGTAAGGCATATAGAGGTAATATGCAGCTGAGCATCTGGATCCCATGTATCCCTAATACGCTCAAAGTACTCTTGCGTAGTATAGTGCACCAGACGGATAACAGCGCTTTCCCGATCGACAACGACAAGGCCAGCGCATACGGATAGCAGGTCCTCGACGTCAGGTATGTTATCCGGATCGAGCTCCGCTTCGTCTGGCTCTACCGCTAGGGCACAGCACAACTCGGCTGTAGTGAGTGGCCTCCTTGCGTACGTAATCCATGACAGGACTTTCTTGGCTAGTTCGTAGTGACCATCTAACTGGCTCTTAATTCTCTGCAAAGCGTCTTTGTATGCGTCATCGAGCGCGGCTGTACCTTTGGTAAGGTTAGCTAGCGTCGTTTTAACCTTTTTTGCTGTTGTTTTGTCTAATAGAGAATCGATGTGTAGGCGAGCTAGTAGAAACCTAAAACTCGTGAGTCTGTATCACGTCGTAGACTAGACAAACGACTCACATGCCGTCTACTGTCTCTGGGATCTTTTCTTCCACCATCTTCTGCAGCGCAGGGTTACGCTGAATACAGTTAGGTAGTCGATACATCTGGCCGGCCACAAATCGCCTCACGTCCTCACTACTAGCTCGTACCTCCAGCCTCACAGCTGCTCGAAACTCAACTTCGACTTCCGGTATGAAACGTGAGGTGGCTAGGAGACGAATATCTTGTCCGACTTGCAACTCTCGGAGTCTGGCCAGAAACCGGCTACGAGTACCGTCCCTGTCTCGACACTCATCCAGAGCATCTACTACGATATAGACAGTCGAGTAGTTTGCAACGACTTCTCGGAGCGTGCCGAAGATCTCCTCAAGCGATGGCTTCGTCCCTCGGTCGGTATGCTGCTTGTGCAATCGCTCTACAGGCTCCGCTGCCGACGGCCGAGCCTGCACTAGCTGCTTGACGACGGCTGCCAGCATGCTGGAGGCGTCCTGCTCTTCCTGCGATTTGTAGTTGCAGTACACGTACGCAACGCCGAACGAGCTGTTCTGCGCCGACTTTAGTAGGTGGTCGATCGCGATCGCGGCCACCATCGTCTTGCCGGCGCCAGGAATTCCCGGGCAGAAGAGAGTGCCCTTCGGCTCGCCGAGCCACCTTGCAAACTCCGGCGCGTCGAGAAACCACTGGCCTGTCCCCTCCTGTCTTCGACCTATAATGTCCGATTGCTGAGCGGGGTAATCGATAGGTGAGATCCATTTCACCATCTTGCCGTATTTTGCATCGGTTTGGTCTTGCGGAATTGTAGTAACGTGTGTTCGAACATGTTCGATACTGTCTTTGATTGCTTTCAGATGTTCACTTGGGTATGTAAGCATTGTTGCTCTAGGACGCTAGTGCTTGAGCTTACATTGGAGGTCCTTCAACTTCATTCAGCAATCGTTTCATCGCGCTAAGACGTCCCTCCCCGTAGATGACCGATAAGTGAATGCCGAATATACCAAGTAGGCAATACGATTCGTCTTCTGCACGCGTTGTATGACGGTTTGCTGCCCACGAAAATCGCTCAGTTACGCTGTAGTTAGACAAAGCATGTCCTTGAAGGACTTGGACAGGTATTCCTGTGATCTCGGACAGCAACAGCCCAAGGTTTTCTTTACTTCCAAGTAATACTCCTTCCTTGGAAAAAAATTCAACCGATCTTGGGGCGATCAGTTCCTGGAGTGTCCAGCCGCGGGTGAACCATTTGCTCTGCCTAAAGGCTGGCTTCCATCTCTTCAATAACCCACTATCGCCATCTGCAGTACTATTCGAAACATCCGAGAGGTAAACGTAACATTTCTGTGCTTTCTGGTACCAGCGAAACATGGAGTTGATCGCTTCCGTGAGCTCTGCACTGCTCGACTTGTCGATGCAGCATGTGTCCACCCAGCAATGATCCATGCCGTCACGCCGAGCTTGTTGTGCGCAAAACAAAATCTTGTTGTAACCAGTTTTGTCCGTGCCGTTGCCAGTCATCAAGTCATCATAAGTGACTTCTTGCCCCTCCTGCCAGGTATGCGAAAGGATTGCGTACGGAGGGACACTCGCGTCGCTGATAAAGTGCTCAGTTAAACGGAGACCGCCGTCGCTTGTGTACTTCAGAAGTCGCATCGCGTTGCGCAACGTAGACGGATATCGTAGACGGAAGCGGTGGAAGGTTGGGAAGCCTTGGGCGGAGCAGGCTGGCGGGATCGACTGAGCATGCCAGCTCGCTCAGCTAACCACTACGGTTGGGATGGGACGACGGCGGGATAATGAGGCGTCCTGAGTGGCACACAGATATTGTGCGGACATGCAATCGTGTAGGGGGTAGGCAACGCGCAAAGGACGAGCTGCATCTTGGTGGAAGGCGAAGAGCTTGGCCTTAACCGCCGAGGCACAGGCAAGGCTGAGAAGCTGCACCTGCACACAACGCCGCCTATCCGAACCCATGGACAGCTATGGGACACTTGTTAGGTCCATCGAGGCAGCGAAGCATAAGAGGTGAGTGATGAGGGGTAAAATGCACGCCTTCGCATCAGGCCTTGAAGACGAAGAGTGCGTTTTGAACCTGTGGTTCTCTCCGGCACGCAGGGACCTTGGTTTCTTTCTAGAGAAGGCTAGGGCGATTTAAGCGAGAATGATCTTGACGCAAAGCAATCCATGTACCTGCAATACAATTGCAAAGTGCGGTCGTTTAATTCGCTTTTTCCGGTGACAGCCCAGTGGCCGATCAGCGCTCGATGTCTGTCCGAGGTTCTAATCGCCTTGCAATATCGCTGCCGCTTAGTTGGCCGGCTAGGCGCCCGTTTTAGTCGGTTGCTTGGCAGCAGCAACCGGTGGCTGTCACTCCAACAACTCCTATACTGGTTCACTCACTGTGTCGTCCAAGTTATGCCGCCATTTCTAGTCGGAAGAGCTCGACGATGCACCACCACCACCGCTAAAGGCGGCAGCTTGTCGCAAGCGAGCTATGACAAGCGATCTTTCTCTTCGCTGTCAGTGGGACGAGGATGTGGCGAACTTGGCGTACAGTTCACTGACCTCTTCAAGAATAGTCGTCTGATGAGTCACCATATGGTCGCGCTGACGGCCGGGTATGATCCTCGCGTAATTTCATAGGCCCACACCGTTCGGGTTTAGCGGTCGAGGAGAATCGCTAAGCGGATTGGTGCGGTGATTGGCGAGAACGGAAACGGAAGCGTGAAGCTGTTTGAAGTACTGGCTCACTTCGTCGGTCGTGAATATTCCTTACCGCCGACAGTGTGTGTTGAAAGTGTGTGGAAATCGTGTGGAAATCGTGTGGAAATCGTGTGGAAATGCCCTGTGCGCTCGCCTTAATTCCGAATACCGTATCCGTGCGCGCGATGCGCGGGGAACACCACAGTACAATCAAAGATACCTTTAATATATTATATGAAAGCCTACTAGAGTGAAGATATAAGATATTACTACCTATTTTACTATATCTACGAGGGGCATGTTGTAGATGGCTTTGGTGTAGGTGTTGATACGCGTCGCGTTTTGGTGGGGTGCTTGGCAAACAGACTTTTGAAACATGACTGTAAGCGGCCAACTTTCGCCCGGCATCCCTGGACCTCAACCCCTTCTCAAACCACACTACTAACATCAATTGTGTCGCGACCCCAAATTATGAAGGCACTGATCCCAGAAATCCGAACATCCCGTGTTCGTCGAATCTTCTTTAACCGCAATCAGAACAGGGTTGCTTCTACATTTCCTGAGTGAGTGCACTGGCTCATCGGGACATGTCTACAAGTTCAAGGAGCTACTCCAAGAAAGAGCGCATTTTGGGCGGGTGTGGCTAGCGACATTCGTGCTCTGTGGGTACTCTGCCAATGACTTGTATTAAAGCATCGCAGATCCGAAGGCGAGAAATTTGTGTTGAAGGATGTTCCCGAAGCGATATTTTCCAACTTGAAAGATTTGATTCAGCCCCACCTTAGAGAAAACCCTTATATACGGCTCCAATGTGACAGCATCCCGAATCAGCGTATATTCGTGTACAAGGACTTGACCGATGACCTATTGAGCCTCATCCGCAGAAATGTTTCCACGAAAGCTCGGAGGCAAATACTTAAAGCGAGTTTACTAGGCATAGCCGAACTGCACAGCCGAGATGTTGTTCACCTAGGCAAGTTGACTTTAGCATGGTGTACAGCTCCAAGCTAAGAGTTTTTCAGACGTGAAACCCGACAACATCATGGTCGACTACCACCAAGAGGGCCAAGACATAAGAGTCGAACGCGTCCAAATCATAGACCTTGAGAACGCCACCTATCTCCCGAAAGGGAGATGTATCAAAGGGATGCTCCACGGAAACGAAAATTGGCGTAGCCCAGAGGGGCACCTCAAGGGCGAACTCAACAAACCGACCGACATGTTCTCTTTCGGAGCCGTGGTAATCATCCCCATTTTCGTACTCACGAAGACCTTTGTCGCTAAAAGCATCAGTGCATCTATGCCATGCTTGGCCTATCGTGTATAAGGTGTGGGTATAGCACCTCTACTGTGTACAAACTCCTACTGTGTTTCGTGCGGACCCTCTAAAGAGACTCCCACTATGCAAATCCAAATCAAATGCCATGCTTGGCCGCGTCATCTTTGGTCCCGATGCCGACTTCCGAAAGCACGAGGCGGCGGGCGCACTCCCGGAGATGATCCGCCTCCAGCGCCAGATATCCTACTTCCCGGACCGGGAGAGTTTGAATGGGCTTATCAGGCACGTGGGAGACAATGAACCCAGCTGCCAGGTCCTTGGCATGCTTTGGGAAGACCGGATCGCGGATTACCACCCCTATAAGCCGTTTTCTGGCTGGAAAGAGGTCGAGGATTCTTTGTTTCGAGAAGTAGTCACAGAAATGATGCAGCTGGATCCTACGAGGCGCATTTCGGCTCAACACGCTGCAGACCACGCTTGGTTTCGAGGCTTCGATATAGATTAGAGGTTTAAGAGGAGGAGGTGTGGTCATGACGACAAGTATATATGTCATGTATAGTAAGCTGTAGAAGGGACACTGTTTGTGGTAAGTAGACAGTAAAAGACCGTGTGTAAATTGTCAGGGGCGTGTTTACGCCAGCTATCGAATGAGTAGCAGCCATCGTGTCGTCAAACTCGCGGAATATCTCAAAAAGGCGATGGAAAAAGGTTTTTCGACCTGGGTACCGTAATACGCAAGAAGGTTCTTGAAACCGAAGGGGGTTGCAGTCGTTGGCTTAGGCGTCACGGCATGACAGCGAGGGCATGTCGCGGTTTACGCCAGCTATGCTGTATTACAGCAACACTACCATGCAAAGATACTACCAAAAGAACGTACTATTACGGGCAGATCGTCCCTCCTATCATCTGTTTAACAAGTGATCACAAGCATCCTGTCAATGCGAACAACTCTTTCCCTGGCCAACGATTATCAAGAAAGTAGCCATAACTCCTTCATCAATGTCCTACGAGGACGGTGTTGTACTGCACCTTGATCAGCACAGGTTCCAATAACTTCTTCTTTCCCATATGTATTCGTATAGCTGGTGGTCGAGCGGTGGAATATACCGGACACATTTCAAAGGTAGGCTTCCCCCCCCCCGCCCCCCCTTTTCACCCACTGCCCCAAAAAAAAGAGAAGTTTATTTTTTTGCACCTAGCAGTTCGATTCCCACGGGCATCGTTAATATTTTTGTTTTCCTATTTTTTTGTAGGGCGAAAGCTGCATTGCGCAACTACAGTATTGTAGTAATAATATCTAATAATAAAACTGTGTATACCTCTTTGACCTTGAATCTGCTCTCTACTTCGACGACTCGTAGACACCAGCCTCTCCACTGTCAGCATGGTGACCAGCGTAGAGAACCGCGGGCCTTTTTTGGGGGGTCAATTCCTCTAGTTCTGGCTATTCTTGAGTTCTATGCCAAGGGCTTTGCCGCGACGAAGCGCTGCTTCGAATAGAGAAATTCATTTGTACTAAAAGCATAAATCTGCTGCTTTGCGGAGTAGTAGTAAAGCAGAAAGACATGGCAGACTTCCTGGCGGATCCGTGCGAGTGACCGCTGGAAGGAGGCCAAATTCGAACTAGAGTTCTGAAGCAGCGCCTTGAGACCAGTCACGACTTCTATACAACAATCTATTGATGAACTGGGCAAGAAAGTAAGATTGTCTAGGTAGAGACTAAAGTTGGGCTCCTCTTCTGGAAAGGTCAGAATAAAGCAACTTGTCAGCGGCTTTGGCCCACATCTGACGTTCTCTCTTATAGACCTAATTTGACTGACGAGCACACGTTTAAAAAGCACTGTAAATGACAGGAGTTTAGCATCTGCAGGTCCGGCTATGGCGACTCGATAGCAATGCTATGGCGGGCTAACTCTTCGCTCCATCGTTTAACAACTTAGCCCCTCTCACTCGAGCACGTGCAAATCTCCTGCAAGCTTGACTAGTGGGCTGATTCCAAATTTAAATGCCATCTATGACCGCACTTAAGGCTTCCATTCGGCTCGTGCCCGTGCTCTAGCTGCAAGTGCCCTTGTCATGCGGATCATAGCAATAGCCTGCGCCTGGAGAGAGTCTCGCAATACGTCCAAGCGACGAGGACGCTAACGAGGAGACATTAGCATTATAGATTCGCTAATAATTTTTAAACCTCCCCAACAATCCCCGTATACCCGCGAAGCTATTCCACAGAATTCTTACCAACACCCCGACGGCTTCTGGGGCTTAGTCCGAGACGCAACCGCCAACCTAACTGCCGTAACCAACCATACCGGTCCCTTACTCAACGTCTTTGATCCACCACTGCCTTACTGACCAACCCATTCCACCCAGATGCCTTCGCATGGGAATACCCCATCTCCTTACTTCACGAGTGGCCCCCGGCTACGGCGACGAAGACACCTACCATATCGTTATAACCAGGTTCCGAAAGCAAAGATCAAATTCCAAATCCGTCAACCCCCACATGGTAACATGGTTGGGCCACCGACCGGGCAACGAAGTTCTAGAAATTGCCCATTTCGTTCTTAGACCGCTGCAGAAAGCTTTGATTAGTGCACTTCTAGAATCTGCCGTACCTGGCCAGAAGTTTGGAGCCGCTGTCTTTCAAGATCCACCGAGATCATGTTCATGTTTTGGTGATTTACGGTTCCGTATGAATATGACACGTGGCTTCTCCGGTAGAACTATGATTGCCATCGATTTGCTAGATAAGTGGAGTCTAGGAGAAATGAGACCAGTAGAACCGAAATGTCGTTCAGTTTGGAAGGTCTGCGAGAACTAGCTTGGCCAACCAGTGTTGCTTATGATTGCGAGACACGAAGCATGACTTGAGAACTTGAGACTATCAAGTCTAGAAGAGCCTCCCGTGGAGTTGCGAGGAGTCGACTTAGTATACAATTTTGGATTCTCGGTCTAGAAAGAGCTAGGCTGTCATGTGTATGCAAAAGCTTCCACTACATAGGACATTTAGCCACAGAAACCTCAGGCTAGAACGCTACTATAGCCGCTCACTCGTTTTCCGCCATCCATACCCATCTCCGGCTATCACAGACCAAACGGCCAAGTCTCATCGTACTCCAGCGCCGTATCTGGCTGCTTCACTTCCAACGGCGCAACATGCTTGGATTCATCGAACCATGCGAACCCGTCGAACTGAGTCGGTAATTTACTCGCCGAGTAGTGTGACTGCCTTTCCGTATTCGGACGATAGATAACTCCGATAAAGCGTTCGATCCGTGGCTCCATCAAGATATCTCGAAGCTTCTTGGGGCAGGACTTCTCCCGCAGATCAAGCACAAAGTTCTTGATCCCTGTGGCATGCATGAGCTCCTCGTAACTGCCAGGAAGGCCCGGCCGGACTTTCATAACGCGCATCTTGCCGCCCCAGTTATCAGCTGCGGCCACAGTCCCGGTGTATGTGCCGCAACCAATGGCCAGTGCATTCTGCCCGAATGTCTCCTTGCAGAGCTGTCCAATGTTGAGTTCTCCTCTAGACCAGCCCATGCTTGTAGCCCGCGCATCCCCAATGTGGCTGTTGTGTGCCCAGACGATGGCTTTGGAGCCGCCGCCACGGTGTTTGAGAAGTCGCACGAGAGTCTCGAACATGTGGGTGTCGCGGAGGTTCCAAGAATCGTCGCGGGTGTAGTACATGGCTTTGTAGTAGTGTTCGGCGTCTGTAGACCATCGGTCAGCCGTGATCGTGACGTTTGAGGGGGAGGAAGAGTGCAGTACTGACCTTTCACGAGCCTGGCGTTTTGTTCGGCGCTGTGAAACTCGTCACCGTCCCAGTGAATCGCTGAGTACTCCAGACGCTTGCTCAAAAGATCCCTGAGCATATCTACCACTTCTTTCTCGTAGCCCTTGAGCCCACGAATGAGCGATTCCAGACCGTACTCTTGGGGTTCCTCGGCCCATTGCATCAATTTGTGGTATCTCTTCCTCGCTAGGTCCGCCATAGCTTTGTCTGTATGGTCGAGATAGTCGATAACAGCGGTCATAGAAGAGCCAAGGGAATACAGGTCTAGTCCATGGAACCCCACTGCATCATGGGGATCAGTACCCCTATTCTTATCCCTCAGCCATTCGACGAAGCCTTGGACTTCCACATTCCGCCACATCCAGGTCGGAAATCTCATGAATGCCGGGTCTCTTCCCGCCTTCCTCGCTGCCTCGGGGCTCTGCACGCTCGCTCGAGGTCCGGGGCCAGGCCGGTGCCTGACGTATCGGTCGACGGCTTCGGCGTCCGGCCAGTCTGCTTCCACGGCCACAATGTTGAAGCCATGGTGCTCGATCATGTATTTGGTGATCTCGGCTCGGGCGCTGTAGAATTCGGATGTGCCGTGGGAGGCATCGCCGATGAGGAGGACGCGGGCGGAGCCGAAGCTATCGAAGCATTTTGCAAAGGCCTCGGAAGACTCGGACAGGGAAGGAAAGCTTGTTACATTGTTCTTGAGAAGCTCGATGGTGGATTCTGGGATGCGCTGGACCGGTTGGGATTTCGGGAAGCGATCTTGTAGCGCTTGCATGCTGAATGGAAAGGTGCTGTAGAAGGCTCGTTGTGCAGCAGGTCGCAGACAAGACCGGAGTGTCAAGGTGAAGAGCATGCATTTCGGCGAGTGACTAAAGGCTGGCGGATCTCTTAAGGCGGACGTCCTCTCGGTGCTCCCTCGCTCGTTGACGTCGAGGGTCAGTCAAGGTGACGTTACGCGTGTTGATATTCCGGCCGCGCCTCCCCATCCAGGTTAGCGCCGAGTTTTTAGTTCCGAAATAGCTCATAGGATCAGCACAATAACAACACCATGACACTACAATGACAATACAATGATAATAGAATCAACTGCCGACTCTGCTTTCCAGTTGACAGCCTGAAGCAGCACATCCGGCAGATATCGTTTGCGCTGTACTTCGATGTTGTTGGTCTTCCAGCCGGGGATAGCTGTTAGGAGCTAGCCTGATAAAGGGAGATGATAGTAGCTAACGGAGCTGCCGCCACATACCGCCCCGCATGTGGACCAGATAAGAGGCAGTCGAGCGTCTGGGGTCAGTGGATCTACCCCAAAAATCTCACTTCCGTGATCTATATGTCATGCCTTGACTCTGCTACCGTGAGCTGTTACGATTAGGCCATAGGTGGAGTAAAACATAATTGGGGCTCGAGTTACTTATGATAGATGGTAGCGATAGTAAGGTGCAGGCAGCTCGTTATAGTTGACTAGCTCCTATGCGCCGTATCGATATATACCTTAGATGAGCATACAGAGCTTAGTATTCTCGCTTGTGTACTTCGAGCATCAATCATCTCATGTGAGTATATACGACACTGACAGATTCCAACTTATCAAATTTGAGAGTGCATCTAGTGAAATTAACTATGACCTTGACCACTATCTCGCCTATGTCCCACCCTTCGAGCGGCGTCGCCGTTTTCTTATCCGATTGCTGTCTGCTGTGGCCCGTGGTGTTGAGGCCCGTAGTGTTGGTCGTGATCGTCCTTTGGAGTCGCTGGTCGAGGATGCTGCCGTCTTATGCTCGGGCTCAACTGGGGTATTCCGCTTCTGCGCAGCTATGCGCTTGCTTCTCCGGAGTACCTCGGGCACAATCGGCTGATCCTCGACTGTAGGGCGTCGTTGTCCGGTATTGTTGGGCGCCCCGGTAGACGGCAATTGTAAAGTAGCATTCCGCTTCGTACGAGCATTTAGCTGCCGTTGGTGTTCTATCTTGCTCTTCGGTTTCGACATCCCTGGCCCCGCTAGGCCAAGAGAAGACCGTCTCCTAGTAGACCTTGGTTCGCTCGATTTCATTACTTTTGATGAACGTACACTCCGAAGGACTCTGGTTGCCGACTCTAACCGCGGGCTCTCATCAACGGTAAGCAGCCGGGAGGTACCTTTCGTCCTCTTCCTCTTACCACCCGCTCTAGCAATTACTCTGCTAGGGGTATCAACCTCTTCAGGAACCGTAAACAAATTATTGCCGTTTGTACTATCGTTGTAGACGCCAGGTGTTGGTTCCGAGTTGAGGGGCCTGGGGCTAGGAAGCTGGGGTGTTTGTTCATCAATGCTGACTGCCTCTGGTTGCGGTTCAGACTTTTGGCGTTCTATCTCATCCTCAAGATCCTCGTGCATCCAGGTCATTCCGGGTAGTTCGCCCCATGAAGGATTCCAAATCTCGTCTTCGATCCAGTTCTTCTTGGTACTTTCATAGGCCATAGCATCGATATCGACAATTCCGGTCGACCGTTGGTATTGAAGCTCGTCTCTGATCCATTCGCGCTCCTTGGATACCTGAAAGAGGAACTGGTGGTAGGGGCGAGACGCTGAAGTATCGGATTCAGATGTAGCTGCCGGCGCCTTAGTGATATCTAGTGTAGAAGCACGTTCTGGTTCTTCCATGGTAGTAGTTGGTTCTTTTCGCTCCAATCCAATAAAGATATTTCGAATGGGTTTGACCTCCGGCTTCGGCGCCGGCTCCGGTACCTTTGGTTCGGGCCTCTTTTCGTGACCCCAGCGGCCGAAAGGGTGGGGTCCTCCTGTATTTTCGCATGAAGAACGCCAACGGTTATCGAAAGGTTTGGCTCCCTTCGGCCAGGCTGGGCCCCAGTTCTCCTTCCAGATGCCGTGTTCCACCCAACGGGCTCGGACGTTGTTCTCGGCGTTCGCTAGCAAGTCGGCCGTTTCGTCGTAGGGCAGCGTCTGCCTCCGCCCGGAGCGCCTTCTCCCTATTTGGTATTCGATCCGTTTTCTTTCTCTGCGCTCCTGGCTCTCGAACTGGTCCTCCGGCGTCGATCGGAGCATGGCGAGACGCCGGGCTTGAAGCGCCTCCTCATCAGTAACGGGAGCTTCGGTAGGGCTCGCAGGCTGCGTCGTCTCGCCTGATGATGGGTAGGGCGGCGGAGGATCGTTGTAACGCTGGTCTCTCTGAAGGCTGAGCCGCTCTGGGTCTTCCTCCAACCGTTGAAGGGCGTCGATAACACCGATAAAGCCTAGGCGTTGGCGGTTGTCAAAGAAGGCCATTGCTATGATGGTAAGAAGCGGGTAGGTAGGTAGAAGTAGCTAAAGGTTGAGGGTGAAGAGAAGGTCGGCGGCCGCGCACTTGGCCTCTGCGTCACATGTCACGCTAGGAGCAGGCTAGCTCGATTGGGCAACCCGCCCTTGGCGGCTGCCTGCCCTTGGCGGCTGCCTGAATTGCCGCACCTCTTGCCCTCCCGGAACAGGCCAACTCGTAGCCAATCCTCCCGCAATCCTGAAGCGCCCTCCAGCCGCCGCCGTGCTCTATTCGCAAAGACCATGTTACAGCTATCCCGTCCTTCTGCCCTGGCGGCTAGCACCCTAGCCATTCATATACGAGGCCGAGTCCCTAAAATCCTACCGCTGTGCCTCTCTCTCTAGAACTCTTTCTATCCAAATTCTCTTTTATTGATATTCCTACTTGTTAATAGCGAAATGCAAAAATCATGTTCCATCCTCAGCCCCATCCTCAGCCCCGTCTACAGCCTCACCCTCTTTCTCTCTTTTCGCTCATACCTCTAAACAAACAAGCCGAGGGCGTTGTCGATCATCTGGATAATCGTCATCTTGTTTCGCTTGTTCCTGGCGCGCGGAATCTCCTAAATCCGGGAGAAGTAGCACGGGGGCTCAATATTGGCTTCCAAATCGCGTCGAAGTCGAGCTATACCCTTGCAACTATTGGACGTACTGGCGATATTACTGTTGAGGGTTCATCTATCTCCCGAATCCAGTGTTCTTTTGAGATTCATGAGAATACGGAGGAGATCTTACTCTATGATCGGTCTACCTCCCGGTCGACCCAGACTTACGGTCAGAATGCTGTGCCGTTCGAGCTGGACCGTCCTGACCGCCGAGTTGTCGTAGCTGGGAAGGTTAATAACCAATTCGGATTTGGTGGTGTTAGGTGTGACCTTTTCCAATTTCGGATATTTTGGCATGAGCGTCCGTCCAATTTCCAAGAGCGGATCGCCGATCGAGAGGACCATCCTCGCTTTACTCGAACCGTCGACGATGAGGTACCGACAGCTTTGCCCTCTCAGCGTACCACACGGATCCATACTCCTACTGTTCATACCCCTGGCGTTCGAGGGCCAGCGAAGACGATTAGGTACTATAAGAAAGTGGAGGTTGGAAGGGGCGCGTTTGGGGAGGTCTGGAGAGCTGTAGATATTGACTCGGGCGGAATGTTGGCGCTCAAGCTAGTGAAATGGCCCGAGAGCGAATCCCAGTACAGAATGTTGAAGCGGGAAGTAGAGACTTTCGCGCGCATGTCTCACGTAAGTTATAGCGCTCCAGGTTCGTTTAATCGAGTATTAGCTAATATATATCTAGCCAAATATTGTTGAATTCATCTCAGCGCAAGGTTCTGGAGGAACGCATCTCGAACTCTTCACGGCTCTTAGAGAAGGTAATATTGAAGACCTAGTTAAGAAAGACCTATTCCTACGAGATACAGATCTAGCAACATCTCTATTCCACCAAATGCTCCAAGCGCTCGATTACCTTGCATTCAATGGTATTGTCCATAGGGATGTTAAGCCTGCGAATATCCTCTACCAATCTCTACCAGTTGGCGGCTATCTCTTTCAACTCACCGACTTCGGCCTTTGTAATCTTATCGTTGACGCCCAAACGATCGCTGGATCTCCAATGTTCATGGCACCCGAGTTCTTTTTAGGGCTTCAACAAACATCGAAGGTAGATGTTTGGTCCCTTTATATTACGTTGGCGTACGTAATGAACGTACACGAGTTCCGGAAGAAGCGATTCGATACGAACCCGTTGTGTATTAGGGCGGCACATGAGGCTGCGAATGAGGCTAGCTTCCGCCCTCTTCAAGATATGGCGGTGGTTGACCCGAAGGCACGAGCCTCGGCGGCAGATATGCTTAACAAGCTCTTTAACGGGGAAGGGCGTTCGACTCCGCTCGATCAGACACAGAGGGCTCCCAAGGTGGATAAGAATGTACCAGCACAGCGAGAATACAAGGTCAAGAAAAGCGTTGTTCAGAAGCGCCACGGCCAAAGGGTCGAGGAGCGTAAAACACCTGGCGCATTCCAAGATGATAGCGTTGATACTTTAGGAGGAGTACGGAGTCGGCCTCAATTTACATAGTCCTATCTCTCTCGATCTCGGTTCCTTATATATGCTTACTATGGTAATAAATCAGCTCCAAAATGGCCTTGATATGAGATTTGGGTGTTGCACAACGCCATCACATTTACAAATCTCTATTCTTCGCTAACGTCCTAATCGATCTTCTTCTCCATCCCGCCTGTCTGCGACTACTTCCCTGTCGTCATCTGAGGGTTGCTTGCCGACTAAGCAGCCCCGCACCTTGCCGGGCCCGCGAAGGAACTCTGCGTGAAGAGCCTCGAGTGGAGTGATGGCGCGAAGTCGGGCGGCAGTATGCGGAAGGCGTGCCAACCGCATGGCCGCGTACAAGAATCGCTTTGACCGAAGAAGTAAAGTCGGATGCCACGGATGTCACACGGTAGTAGTCTTGCTGGTCAGGTACGGGAAACATTACAAACGAGCGCTGCTTGCAAATCCCAATGAAAGACATCTGCGGCTATCAGGGTTGATTGTATATCTCTGTTCGTCGCGCCCCCTTCCATTCGTGCTAACGGTTGCTCCGTCAGCAGGGCCTTCCGGCGGCACATTGATCATTCTATCAAGATACATGTACCGACATGCGGCGCAGGCCAAGTTGGTAGTTCCCGAGTAAATGTAACAGTAGTACCCGTATGATAACGTCCACGGCATATCGCCCCATGCACTGCCGCGGACCGAAGCCGAAACACCAGTAATGGTATCGAGTCCCGAACGCTTTGTGTTCAAGAAACCTTGAAGACCGGTATGTCTCACGGTCGCTGCCCCAACACTCATTCTGCATATTAAGCTTATATGCGGCAACGACCAAGTTTGTGCCTGAAGGCGCATGAAAGCCGCCGAGGCTGCGCGGTGGGGGCCGATTGCGGTACCGAGGATAAGGCTAGTGGCCGCCGGCGGATTCTTGTATCGAAGACAGAAGCGTGACGGAGCTCCGGATATATTGGGTCCGACTCCCGGTGGAGTTTCCTTTCATTGTCTCGCGGCTTTCTTCGCGGATTTGGTTCTAGATTCTTCAGACACGCTTCCATTATGTCCCACTGCTTGAGTACGTTTTGGTGTAGTCTGTTATGTGAGCACATTGTCACCGCTCCAGAGTGCGCAATACGAACTTCTCGACACAGCCTTCATGGGTAGATCAGGCTTCTCGCGGGTTGGATATCCCTTTAGGAAATACCACCCATACTTAGCCGTCGCCACAAGTCCCCCGGCCGAGTGAGCATTTAAACTTAGGACCACTGCTTTTCTCCCACGCATTTCTCCCACTCCAGTACCCATCGGCATTGAACCGGTCAGTCAGACATTGTAAGTCTACTGTGCTCTCAAACACCACAAGTTCCTTCTTGGTCTGCGGATTCTGGTCCCTCAACGCTGGGACATGACGCTTTGGATGGATGTTGTAGTACCATTTATCTCTGGTATTGGTAACCGAGATGATATGCTGGCGGCCCAGTTTTGCCGCCAAGATTAAGGGCTTGATGTGGTTGATGTAGCTTGTTTGGTCCGCTGATTGACTGCGAGCGTACGGGGATTCGAAGTGGGTAATACCGGAATGTCTTACCTTTGATAATGCATAGGATCACGCGGCTGGCATACTCTGGGTCGCCTGTTACTACGTCACCGTTTTGCGCCATGCTGAAGTATTTCACTTTTAGATAGTCATGCACCGCTGCTAAGAGGCAGTGAGAACCCTGGTAGCAAGAGAACCGGGCACCGAAGCCGCGCGCCGCTTACCGCTGGTATGGATAAGGTGTTCGTTCGGGATATAAAAATTGCACGCATCGCGAGCCGTGTTAGGCCACTGAATGTAGTGTTTCCCAGCGACGCGTACGTTCTTCCTTTCAATTGGATACCGAGCCGGACTTGACTGACTTAACGTATCACCTCTAGAGCTAATTCACGAACAACGTTCGCCATCCCTAAATTCCAGCGACCAGTAGACAATCCTTTCTCTATAACGCACGGCATTACGGACTTCGGTCCTTCAGGCGTATTCCCCGGGTTCGCACGGACAATACTTGGGGTTTGCGGCGGTCTACACGTCCAGGTAATAATGTGAAGATGTTTAGGCAAATTCGTCGCACGTTCCTATTGCGGCGCTATGCCTGTTCTTCTAGCTTTCTACTTTAGGTGTGCATGGTTATTATTAGGTATTACTACAATAGCATAGTTGCGCAACGCAACTCTTCGCCGTACAAAAAAATAGGAAACCAAAAATTTAAGTATCATAATATTAATGATCCCGGTGGTAATCGAACTGCTGCTGCATAAAAAGGTACAAAAAAATAAACTTCTCTTTTTTTGGTGCAGTGGGTGAAGGGGAAGGGGGGGAACAACCTACCATTGAAATGTGTCCGGTACATTCCACCACTCGACCACCAGGCCTTGAACCATAGGCGGGATTTGTTTGATACTTGAATTTCCATTTATCTGTTATATATACGCATATGAAATTTGAGGAAATACGACGTCTGTGCTGGTCTTCAGGTATGCTGTCACGCGCTGCGCAGTTTGGGAAGTTGATTGCTCTGATTCCTACACAAGCTGAGTATCTAGCTATATATACAGAGAGAGTCCCCAGCACAGGCCATCTAGGGACCAGGCTTGATCAAGCATTTCCCCATTTCCTCAGCATCACCGCGTTAACCGTTGCTTTTAGGGAATCTCCTCATCAAACGGAGTCCTGAAGCGTTCTGTTGTACAGACAGCCGTGACATATGCAGCTGCTAAGAGGACAGTGCGGGGGCCCGACTGTCCTCTTAGCAGCTGCATAGGCTTATCTACGCCACCTTTAATGCGGTCAACGACCAACTCCTAATTACGTAGAAGCTTGGCGAGCACTTCACTTTTCGTTTCTTTTTCTAGAAGCAGCTTCTCAATCAGTCGAGTTCGTATTGGTATTATATAATTCTATTATTTCGACCATGGGTTCGATTACGCCTACTACAGAGTTACCAGTTGACATCCTCATCGTCGGCGACGGAATAGCCAGACTCAGCGCAGCCGCGACGATCATGCGACAAGATCACACTGTCGTGATACTCGATTCTCGAAAGTATCGCAATGCCCGGAGTCCTCATATGCATACCGTGGCCACTTGTGACCATCGTAATCCGGTTGACTGGAGAGCCGCAGCTAGGAAAGACTTCAAACGCTATGGAACTGTAACAGTCAAGCACGGAGAGATGGGCAAGATTATGATAGTAGAGAGTGATTCTTTCAAGGCGATTTCTGTGGGCGGCAAGTCCTGGTCCGCCGGGAGAGTCATCTTAGCGACTGGCGTTGAGGACGTGTTTCCGGATATTCCGGGGTATGCTGAGTCGTGGATAACTGGAATGTCGGTATGGGAACTTTGCGCTCCGGAAGTATTAACTGACGATATGTGTAGTTTCCACTGTCTATACTGCCACTGGTGGGAGGAGAAAGGCACGCAGTCGTCCGGCGTCATCGCAGAGGGAGAATGCGCTGGAGTGCTCCCAGCACTACACTTTGCGCGCCAAGCACTACGCATCTCCAAATCCGTTATAATCTACACGCACGGGAACACGCAACTTGCAGAAGATGTTACGATTGCCCTAAAAACCTCTCCCGCACCATCAAAATCGATTCTCGCAAGATTGTTACGCTGGATAAAGCGGCCAACAGCTCGGAGATGGTGCTGCATTTCGAAGACGGATCACAGATAACTGAGGGATTCCTAGCCCACAAGCCCAAATCGAGAGCTAGGGGCAATCTGCACGAACTATTGGGTCTCGAGATGGGGCCCAAGGGAACGGTTGTGGCGAAACCGCCTTTCAATCAACCGAGAGTGTCGAGGGTATATTTGTCGCGGGGGATATGGATATCCCGATGTAGACGGCTACCATGGCCTAGACTACGGGTACTTCAACGGGGGCGGGTGCGCCGTTGTAGATTCAGGCTGAGATGTAGAATTAGATACCACTTTTTCGGTAGTTTTAAGGATGATAGAAATTATAAGGAATTTTATTATATTTAGTTCCTGACTCGTAGTTTGGTCTTTTAGATTTATTAATTTAATTGTAAATAATAGGGGTACTGACGTAATTATCTCGGACGTTGCGTCTGTAGATGTACAATATTATATTAAAGGAGAAGCTAACGTGGACAACGTTAGATATATATATTTAGAGCTGAACTTGGAATAGACGTACGGAATAATGATTATTAGTAATACGGAAAAAGCTTAGTAAATTGATTTGCTAGCTCTAGAAGTTATGGCCGGTAGCGATATATAAAATAACAACGTATATCCTACTTAGACTTTTTGATTTTCTTTCCTACTCTCTCTCCCGTAATACCAAGTATAGAGGCGGTCTCCCCTAGCTAATATTATATATCTGACCTTTATCCTACTCCTCGCTCTTATGGTAGAGCTCTATATCGAAGATCTGAAGGAGCCTTATTATTGTCCGATTGGCGACTATTAGTATAAGTCTATTAGAAGTTAGTAACGAAGTCGAAGTGAGTGGAAGGGTATATATATAGTTGAAATACGATTTACCTAAATAACTTCTTAGCCCCGCGCCGAAAGGCTGAAAAACGGCTTTATTGTCGTCTCGGAAATCTCGGACTCCTTCGGGAAGCTAGTACTCTAGGACGAAAGTCTCGGCCTTGATAAAATTTATTAGCAGACGGAAGACGGTAAATTAATTTATTCCGACGGATGTCTGGTTTGTATTAGTACTAATTACCCTCTAAGATTGGGTGCTTTTACTTACGTCTAGAGGGATAAAGTACCTATCTACTATTTACCCCGCCTAACCCGTTCGACGCTAGAAATTTCTAGCGGCGGGGGGATATAAAAGTATAGCTTTATTAATGGTGGCTATTATGTGTGTCGTCGACTGGCTAGCTATAGCTTCCTTCTAAGTAGTCTCGGTATATCGTAGATTGCTTAGTAAGTAGTAGATTATTGATAAAAGGACTACGGTAAGCTCTTGACCTCTAATATTAAGTAGAACTGTGGTTATACCAACTATCTCGTTATAACCGATACCCTTCGCGGAATTGTTGCTGATGATCTAGCGTACCGTTAGCCTTTTCTATGGGGATTTAGAACAAGAATGGTTACTGACGTATTTCATGAAATCGATCTGGTTCGGGAAATCCTTGCTCATTCGCTTATCGTCCCTCGCTTTCGTAGGCTGGAAATACTCAGTCTCAGCCGCTGCGATGGTAGGAATCTTCATCAACTTCATAAGCCAATTGATGGGCCTATACGCCCTATACGCGTAGATCATCGGATAGGTTGCCATCTTCTGGAAGAAAGCTTCTGTGTAAGGATGGCTTTATTCGGTATTAACGCTGTCGAACGATTCGCCGAAGGTTAGGTGCGACATGATGTCGAACGTCATCCGGATGAACCAGTGGTTGATGTCGATCTTTTGGTCGGTGAGGGTGAGGAGGCTATTTGTTAGTTTTGAGATGTGCTGGTCTACTGTACTTTCTTGGTCTCTGAGAGCGGAGCTGGAGAAGGCGTACGACAGGATCTTGCGGATCCGGGCGTGATCTGTCTGCATCGGTAGAGCCTGCATTTTCAGGAACATGGGACCGCATGAGGAAGACGTGCTGTGTACATACTAAAGAGATGGATCGGCTCCGGACGATCGGGGAAGTGCTTGTAGTCCTTTTGAAGTTGCATCTTCCCCTCTTGAAAAGAGTATACATCTGCAAGCAGTCAATCTTGAGTATTGAATTACGGTAGGGGAAAGAATGATATGCCGGAAATGATATGAGAGAACTTGACATACCTTTCCAAGCAGGAGCCGTGGCGAATGAAACAGCATCGGGTGCGATTCTCACTACTGGGCCGTACTTTTGATGAACAGCATTCACATCATCCACATAATGGCCGCGAAGCGTGCCCCACATGCCGTGAGATGCAAAAGCAGATCGAGCTCATGGTCCAGGAATCTTCGCCAGCGGATGGGAAGTAACATTGTAGATCGCAGTGACCTGTAGTCTAGGTTAAATGTTGTCCGAATTTTACAATTGGATGAGATTACCTACTAAGCCAATAAGCGATGCGATAGTATACGGTAGGGGAACGTGGAATGGAGAGATCATACCGAATTGGATCCTGATAGCGTCTTGCCTGAACCCTCGAATGCGGGCACAAGCCGAGGCAAATATATCAAAGTTCCTAAGCGGTGCGATTGCACACCTCGGCACCCGGTCAATACGGCGGGTGGGGCATGCAGATTGGGACGGACAGAAGGGCCTTGCGGTAACCGGTATCAGTTGTGCGCATCTCGGCTCCTTTCTCCACTACCCTTGCACACTCTACCTTCCTCTCAACTTGTCTTTATTTACACCCCGAAAAGCGATCCCAGTTACTCCTGGAACCATAGCCGAATTCTTGGGGACATGCACGCTCGACATGGCTGAGCAGCTCGTCCCGCAATTCACACCTTATCGTGACAGATGCGCTGATTCACGGCAATGGCTGCGGCGAGGGTGCCGTAACACAGGCCATCATGGCCAGCAACCCACCTAAAAGCATTCACATTAAAGCCAAGGATCGAAATCCAACAGTGCTTGCCGAACTTCGAACGCAAGCATCCGCTGTAGCGTGGCCAGTCGATATTAGCGAAATGGACTCGACTGCGCTCGACTTCCCCGACAGCTATTTCTCGCACAGCTTTCTAAATTTTGTGATACTGCAAGCATGGCGAGAGGATAGCAAACTAGCTAGCGAGATATACCGCACGCTAAAACCGGGCGGGTGGCTGTGGTGACGATATTCGAGCATCTACCGACCGTGACGGTCTTTATGGCAGCGCACAAGTATCTTCCAAGAGAGGGTGCGGAGGCAAGGAAATACGAGAAGCACTGCTAAAGGTTGGTTTCCCCGAAGCGAAAGTAAGAGCTGAGAGAGCAACGACGCGAGTGCGGGTGCGGAGTCCGAAGAGATGGTGTGAGATTGGGTGGTCGTTGGGTGGGGCTGCACTCGGCGGGTGGAAGAAAGAAGACGAAGGAATGTGGGATGAGGCTATCGATGTGGCTGGAGACACTTATTGGTGGGCCATGGTGGCGGGCTGATGGGGACGGCCAAGGAGGTTATGGAGATGGTTGCCAGTGTCGTGATTGCAACATGTATTGAAAGTGATAATTCTGTCATTGCAATTTTCAACTATTCTACCTAGCTAACCAAACCAGATCCGCTCCGGCCACGGTCCAAAATGACGTAACCATACCGTATCGTAGTACCAAATTGCCCACGCTGGGCGGTCAAGCCAGTGTTCTACTTAGTCGCGATAGCGACGTTGGCTATGAACTTCAATTGTAGCCTTCCGGCCTCAAGCTCCTTATAGCTATCAGTCTTGCGTAGTTCGGCCTTGACGATCTCAATCGCCTTATCCCACTTCTCCTCATCTGACTCAAGCCAGCCAATAGCTGTAGTACCACCACTAAAGCTCCATAATATAGTAGCATAGCGGTCAACGCTAGTCGTAGTAACATAGACATCGCGCTTAGTCAAGGTAATCTTGTCCTTCGCAAAGCCACCCTTCTCAATAACCAACTGCAGAAAGTCCGCATTCTCCCTCTTGTCGAGTCTACCCCTCAGTTCCGGCGTGCCCTTAGGTCGGGTACGTTTTGAGGCAGCCCTAACCGGATCCATACTGGGCACATAAGCCCACGAGTTAAAAGCCGCGACACCGCCAGGCTTCAGCGTCCTGTAAATCTCCGTAATCGCCGAGATATCATCCTCAGGTAGCTCGAAGAGAAGCGAAGTGCCAATCGCATGAGTGAAAGTCGAGTCCGCGATGGTGTGAAGTTTGCTTGCATCCCCTTTGATGGCTTCGGCAGGCCATCCGTTCTCTGCAGCTTTCTTCTTGTAGACATTCAAGGCACCTTCGCTGATATCGACGCCTTTGATTGAGAGTCGGGATGCGGCATCTGCGCCGACAGCATCGATGACAGCAGCGGTTCCAGCGCCAGTGCGGCACCGATCGTCGAGGATGACGGAACCGGGACTGATGGGCAAGATCTCGGTGACGATGGCTTTCGCCAGGTTTTCCATGCCGTCGCCAACTAGCTCATCGTAGAGTTGAGGGGTGAGTGCGAGCGCCTGCTTAGGCTTGAAGGTCTTGGTACTCTCTGGATTATTCATGGTTGCAGGTAGGGCTTTCAGTTAGAGTTGAAAGTGATGTGGAGAAGGAGAATTACCAATGTAATGGCGGGGGGGGCGGGCTTTTACCTACCTTCGCGTCCTATGCGGCACAGTTCGTGTAGCGCGCGAGGCAGTAGCGCGCGAGGGAGTAATGCGCGAGGGAGTAACGCGCGAGGGAGTAACGCGTGAGGCAGCGCGCCGCATTCCGGAACCTGTCCGTGGATCCGGGGCAGCCGAACGGGTGCCGGAGCTTTTCAGACGCTGCAAGCCTCTTCCAACTTCTTAAAATACATGCATTTGGGGAGTGAATGTGCTTTCCACTTTGTTATTGCCAGAATTGGGGCTTGTTATGGCCACCACCACTGCGGATGTTTTGATTATTGGCGGCGGTCCCGCGGGGCTATCGGCGGCCTTGACCCTTGTACGACGGTAGAGTCGTACAAAGATTTCATCGGCGTGGATGCGGAAATTAAGAGGATTGAATCAGGTTTGGAAGCAGGAGATAGTCGAGGATGCAGGTACCATGGGCGAAGAGTCATCCTAGCGAATGGCGTCAAGGACTGTTTTCCTGACATTGAGGGGTACGACAAGGCTTTGGGGGAAGGGCATGTAAGTGATCTTGGATGACTGTGCTGTAGAATGACCGATGCTGAGCTTCTCCAGCTTCCATGACTCTTTTGCACAAGGCTACCAACCCGACCCATCCATTAGTCACAGCGGCGTCCTGGCCGTCAACCAAAACCAAAAACCACCAACCATAATAAATCCAGAAATAATATGTCATTGTAATGGCTCAAGTATGCCGCGTCGAATTCGAGCTGTACAGGCTACGCGCGGCTATCAGACGAAGTATTGAGCAGCCATTACCCCCGAAAAACACTAAAATGCCATGTATTTACTATATAAATCACTATTGTGGGGGGGGTTGTTGATGGGCGCTGATCCGCTTCCGAATTCGAGAAAGACCTTTCGGCAAACAGACTTTTGAACTAGTACTATATCTTAGAAGAAGGAGAACAACAACCGTTTGATGAACTTTAAAAGCAACAGAAGATCTGCTTTGGCCGAGTGATCTTCCAAAAGCCACACAACGTCTTCATGGCCACGCTGCCTCGCGATATCCAGGCAAGATGTCCCTTCGTCGTCTTTGGCTAGCGGATCAGCGCCTCGTTCCAGCAACAGTTGGACGCATTCCACGTTTCCCTGCCTACAAGCGTGGTAAAGCGCCGTGCCCTGCGCCTCATACGGCTCATCTTCGTCTTCGTCGAATGGATACGAAGACACGTCTCGGTCTTCGATGTTGAGACCGCGATCCAGAAGCAGTCTCAGCGCCTTCACGTTCCCCTCCTCAGCAGCTGCCACCCCCGCCCCGGAATTCTCCAAATCATGTCCATGATCAAGCAGCAGCTTAAGCATCTCTTGATTAGCCCCGTCTCCGCAGATGGTCCATGAGATGGCAGTTGGCCCATGAATCGGATCAATCGGTGTTGATCGATGCCCATGCTCAAGCAGCCACTTTGCAAACTCATACTCGCCGCCCCTAACACCGCCCACAACAGCAGAAGATAGTGCGTCGCCGAGAGCCTCGCATTCATGGGCGTTGAGATCGAAGCCATGGTCGATTAGGATTTGGAAGATAGGAGGAGATGCCCCGCTCACGGCGGAGAGGAAGAAGTCACCATTGAAAGATTCCCGAGGAGGCCTCCAGCCTTGGTCGCAACACCACTGCATGATGTGGGGCTGCCCATGTTCTGCAGCGTGTTTGGCGATTTCCTCTAGCGTCATGTTGGGTTGATAGAGATCTTTGAATCGGGTGACATCGCCCGATGCCATGGCAGAGACAACTGCGTCTGGCAAGTTTGGGGGCTTCATTGTGAAGATTTCAAATTCGTTTTAATGGCGTGTCTGTTTGGTTGCGGATACCTCAGCGAGTGCGCGGACCCTTATATACCTGTGGCATGAAATGAGTCATGAATTCGTTATTTTACCAAAACATTGTACACTAGCTCTCGATGTCCTCCAATCACCTTTGCAACGAGTGTATGTATAGCATGTGAAAGCATGTGAAGCCACCCACTCACCGTGACCGAGCAGATGATATACCACTTCACTATTACGCTTATTAGGAAAAGACGACACATTCAGAAAAGAGAAACGAATGTAATTGAAAAAAAATACCCCCCATAAACGAGCGTGGTACTTGGTGACTGATGTTCCTCCTAGTACCCAAAGCAATTGACCTCCAGTTTCCCCTCTTCATCTGCTCTCGGGATCTGGCATCCCCCTCGTCCACCAAACATTTTCCTCGTCCCTATCAGGCAGCACCAGATCCCGTCCGTACTCGTAATCAATACGAATTATCTTATCAACCATGCCAACTTCCTTCATCACCGGAAACTCTTTGCCGAAGAAGGTGCCATCCTTCCTCGGCGCAACTCCCCTAGGCGTGACGAGGTAGACCGTGCCGGAAGACACCTCTGCGAAAACTTCTGACACCCAGAAGATGAACCGATCCCAATCCTTTTTGTCACTCGGAGCCTATTCGCCGCGGTTGACAATATTGGGCTTGGAAAAGACCATCTCCAGGTGTACGAGCTTGGCTGCTCGGATTTGTCCTTTCGCTTCGAGGATGTTCTCATTGGCTGTTCTTTCGTTGGCGCGGCCTAGCGATGTGAAGAAGGCGGATCTGTGCGGACGGGGCGGCTTTGCTCGAAGGTAGATTTGGCGAAGCTCGTCTTTCGATACCGGTAAGCAGGGCTTCTGAAGGGCTTGGCCCTTTTGTTTGGTGGAGCGGCGAGATCTGCAAGAAGCCGGGGCCGGAGAAGTCCGGATACGAGCTGGAGTCGTGCAGCGCCAGTAGAGGAACCACAAGCCACCAAGAAAGCAGAACAAAAGAAAGCAAATACCTCCCGTATGCATGATGAATGATGTATGCATAATGAATAGAGAATGTCAAACTCTATCAATAGTTGATGGTAAGAGAGTGGGTAGGTAAGAAGATGATGATGCATAGATGAGAATTTGGAATGTAAAATAAACGAACAAACAGTGCCAAGGCATTGGGCTGGGAAGGAACAGACGCGCCCGAATTGAGGAGGGCAAGAACCCCGGCCTTTCGCTGCAGGACTGTGTCGACCGGCAGGCGCTTCTTGACGCGGCGCTAGGCGCAGACCGAGACGACACGGCGTTGGCTATAGACGACGGCAACTTCAAGCCGGATAACGTCATCGTTGACGCCGAGTACAACATCCAAGGGTATGTATCAGGGAGCGGGTGCATGTCTGGACGGCGTGTTTCGTAACAATTGACCACCACAGCGTCATCGACTGGGCGTTTGCGCGTCCGGCTCCGATCCCACGCGCCGCCGGCTTTCCCCGCTCCCTGTGGCGGTCGTCATTGTTTTCCGCCTCGAGTCCAGCAGTCCAGACGGACCGAGAGGCCTACGTCGCGTCCTTTGCCGCGCAGTCATCGCCGGCTGCGTCGTACATGCGGCGGTGGCAGACCGCACCAGACGTGGACTTTTGCACGCTCTACCTGGAGTCGCTCTTCAGCAAGGGCATGTACTTTCGTTTGGCACGTGCCGGGTGGAGGCTGCATTGTTGCGGGCTTGTTGTGAAGGAGGACGCGCGAAGGGGAGACGCCCCTAAGAAGGAGAATGGGTGGGTACTTTACGGAGGGCGTTCGGGGTGAAAGCAGGTGGCAGACATCTCGTCAGAGGGTTAGGGGAATGAGTCTGCTCAATTTTTTTCATGTAGCTTAGTCGTAATCCATGTGTGCTCACACGCCATGTTCTGCGATTCCCACTCTCACGCTCCCTCAAAAGGCTGTGGGGGCTCAGCACAAGCGACCGGCAGTCCGTTGTTTCAGACTCGAGAACGACGCTCCGCGGCAGATGCCCACTTGATTGGATATCTGGGCCACAACAACCTCGAGATGCAGAGCATGGGGGTTACGCACGCTCAAGTCAATGGTTACTACATACATACAGTACGGCTACGGCCTGCAACAACCGTACGAAGTCGTCCCCAACATCTTTTATGCACAACCTGCCGGTATCGCCTCGCCAACAACCGCGCTAGCTACACCATCCCTCAGACGAATGCTGTCGACGTGTGAGATGGTGGTTTTATTGTTCGGCTCGGCAAGACCGACCTGGCGTTCTCTGCCGATAATGTATAAGTATCACCTATCTACCGAGGAATAACTGAGACGACCAATCACCCCCAAACAACTGCAGCCCAAAACTAGTCGATTTCATTGCGCCAAGGACTTGTCCAATGATTTACGTTTGATAGCCACGCCATCTGTGCAGCTTGCGTTCCATCATGGTGCAGCACACCGTTGCCAAGGCAGATACGATTGGCCATGCGACAGAGGCAAAACTTGGCCGGGCCGTGCCATACTACTCGGCCGATATAGCAAGATACTCATGTCGGCAAGGAACACCCGGCAGCATCCAGACTGGTCGTCTCGCATGAAGGGGATACGCAGTGACCATCCAATGCTGTAATGCAACAGTGTATCGATTGTCTACTATCTAAGGCAGTACTCTACTCGGATCGCGTGGGAATAAGGAAGTCATCCGAATGTTAGGAAGACCGAGATAGAACTATACAATCCGCTCCAAGCCAATTCCGCCTCCACCATGGGGAGGACATCCAAACTTGAAGCCTTCAACATAATCGCGCAGACCATCCGAGTCTGGACTCATTCCATGTTCTCGGATCCTCTCGATGAGGAGATCGTGGATATGAATACGTTGCGCGCCAGAGAGAATCTCTTGTCTACGCATAAACATATCATACGAGTTTGAGTAGCTCTTGTTCTTCTTGGAAGGCATAGTGTAGAAAGGACGTATAGCAGTGGGAAACTGGTCGAGAGTATAGAAGTCGGAATTGTACTAGTAGCTTGTTAGCTGGACAGTCTATAGGTTATATCTGTATAGATTTTACCTTCTCAAGAATAAGTTGACCCAGTTTCTTCTCCTAAGGAGTTGTGAGGCCGTCATAATCACCCAGAGTTTCACCAGCCTCCCGCAGCATCTCAACACCCTGAGAAAACTCGATTCGGGGGATATTCGAAATTGCTGGAAGCTTGAATGGTTCTACGGCGTAGACCTTCCGTATAAGCTCAGTTTCCTTGCCGTACCTCTCGTTCAAGCCGTTGAATATGAAAAGCATAAGCTTCTCGAGTATGTCCACTACTTCATGATAATCCTCTAGGATTTCCATTTCCATGTCGAGGCCAGTAAACTCTGTTACTCAGTCAGTTTGGATCCTCGCGGCCTCGTCAACGTGTCATCAAAGCTGCTTCTGAGGATCAGCGCATAATACTTACCAGTCAAATGTCTAACCGTGTTGGATTTCTCCGCGCGAAAGACCGGACCTATCTCCATCACCCTCGGGAACCGACTCTGGATAGCCATCTGTTTGGCCAGTTGCGGACTCTGAGCGAGATAAGCATTTCTATGGAAATAGTCGAGACGAAACACGCTGCTTCCCCCTAGCTGAGTTAGTTGTGTCTGGTTTACAAGCTGAAAGCTCACCTTCGGTCGGCGCGCCCATTATCTTGGGGGTATGGATCCGGATAAAGCCATGAGAGCGGAGGAATTCTTGAAACAAACAATCAACGCTATCTTTAATGAGGAAGGTATAGTGGTTGAGTTTGGCTCGCAAGTCGAGTACACGATTATTTAGTCTCGTATTCAGTGACACCAGAGGTTGGGCTTGGCTAACTTCCGTAGTGGGATCCTTGTCTTCCGAAGGCAGCGGGCCTTCTGAGTCCGCGGGCTGTAATGGTAGCGGCAACTATGCTTTAGAAACGATGTAAATTCTCCTCGCTTAAAGTTCGAAATCTTGAATTGTTGTACTCTGGATCTTTTCGCTCGTTCTCTTAACGACGCCAAAAATAGTACAAATCGACTCAGGGGGAATGTTGACGGCGAATTTGATTATTGGCCTAGAAACGTATCCGGGAGTCTCAGCGATAACTATCTAAATAGACTCCAGGCCTTGACTTAGTATAAGAAATGCAAGCTTTGCGGATTGTGAGCGGGTGTTAGCCATAGCAACCCGGAAGATACACTCTCGGTCTTCGTGCTCTTCGATATTACGAAGCGGGATCCATTTATCGATAGTAGTTTACGGATAGAGATTGTCTCCTTTACCGTAGTTCTTAGTAGTAGAATCATCTACTACTTCTTGTTGTCGGAGCTTAAGTTTTTGCTGCTTAAGAAGGGCACTTCTCTCAGCTTTCTTCTTAGCTTTTTCGGCTTCCTTTGCGGCTTTTTTGAGCGCGTTTTTGCTTGGTTATGACGAAGGTTCTAACTCTACCATATTGGAGTTGAAGGTGGGTGTTAAAGGTGAAGTACTGAAGGTGGGGTGTTGAAGGTTGAGTACTGAAGGTAAGTCAACGATGTGGAAAACTCGGTGTATACGGGGTAATCACGTAATTGATAACATCAAGCTAATTAAGCAGCAACTACCAGTCGATTAACGCACCTGACCCCAGCAAACTGGCTTCATCAACTTCGTTACGTATTTCCGACAAAACCCACTCCTAATCTATCAAGCTTGTATATCTTATTATTATAGCTCCTCAAACATCTACGCGAATGCTCAGGTCTTAGTTGCCGCAAAGTACCGAGCCATGTGACGATATTCAGGAGCAACCCAAACAGAAAAACCGGAGTCCTAAGCCGCCAAGTAATATTCCCGAACAAGCAAACAATATTTATAAAAGCGAAAAGAAAAGTATCGTTCCAAACCGCTGGAATTGTGAAAAGTATTTTGCTATCTTCCGTCACCCCGACTACAAGCGCCCGCGAGCTCGTTATCATTATTACAACAAAGAGATCGGTTACAAATCAGCCATAGATGCCGCGAGACATGTTGCGATCTGCCAGAATCTGCCGCAAGACGTTTGCAGGCCCAAGGTTCCGGCTGCGAGGAGTACTTCTCTGCTACTAAAAAGTCGCAAGCTTGGAGATGCCTTTATAAAGCAGTTCGAGTTTTTCCGAGATCCAGTATAGAAGAATCCCAGAGCCCAATACACGTTTTGTGGCTCGACAATCAACTATCTTTTACCAAATCTACAGAACCACCTTGCAAAGTATATGAAGTTTCCCGCAAATATAACACCACCTGCTCGACGCTCGGTTCCGTGTACGTATTACCATACTTTGATTTATCGAAACAAGTTCGACAAGTATGTCGCGGCTTGTCCGAATAACCCTTATTCATACTGGAGGTGTGGCATTCTAGTTCCACCATCTGACTACGATACTCACGATGAGCATTGCAAGGGTCGTGTTTGGAAATGTGGAACATGCAACATACAAAATATTCCATTACGGGATCGGTAGAATCACCTTGAGAACTGTTTGTACTACGGTTATAGTCGTTATAGCAAGAAAATTCCCCGAGTCGACCAAGAAAAACATTTCCAGGATTACGAATATCGACGATGTACTCTCTGTGGCACCTATATCCTCACATTCCAACAACGTGAACATCTCTCGGCCTACAATCGTTGGAGATGCGGGCGTTGCCAGCAACGCCTTCCTCGAGCCGATCGACAAAGACATCTCCAAATTTGTGAATATTGGCGATGTTACAGGTGTGGCATACATATTCAAAAGAGGGAGCTACGTTTGCATATTTGCATACGACGACCATACGAACGCTACTACAAAAGGATTCCCCTAGACGACTACGATTACCATCAATATGGAGGATGATGAATGGGATGAAGTGTCGAGGGAGCCAAAGGCTGGCGGGTACGCGTGGGTGTTGAATGCAGATGAGAGGGCGTTTGCAAGGAGTATTGTTAAGGGTGCACGAGCGTAGATTTGAAACAAACACTAGAAAAGGTGCCAGGATTCCGATAGTAACGTGTTTTACAAGCGAGCGGCCAGTACAAGCGAGCGGCCAACCCTACCAACTCTCTTATCGTTTACAGCCATATAGATCAACAACGTATAAATCTGGGTGTTGGTTGACGCGTTTTCAATCGGTAATCCGTAGGCTTTGGCATCTATTCACCGTCAGGCCAACTCAAGAAGCCATAACACTAAGCTTACCTTGAGATACTACGTTGTGGTTGCGATGATTCGGAAGAAAAACCGCTCTGCGGTACATATTACGGTGTGGCAGGTCTTTTGCAAAGCATAATAACGTACTTCACAAGCGAACGGGTCACAAGCGGACGGGTCGACCCCAAACTCACCAAAACACCGGAATGTTACACTCGAATATCTCAAGGAGTTGATAACAAACCGTGAAAATGCAATAGTCTGTAGATACCATTCAAATGTAGAATATAGGAGCATATGACCTTTGAGATAGCTAGGATACTTCAAACCCGGAGACTACATCCGAATAATATAAGAACTATCCACCTAGTTACTTTGAACATTCAAGAGGATGTACAGAACATGCGTGGAAGCCTAGGGTTTCAATTTCGTGTTCCATTATTTAGTAATTGTGGAGATATTCAAGCGTGATTTCTTTTTGTTTGGATTTGCATAGTGAGGGCTCTTTGTGAGGTCTACACGAAACACAGTAAGAGTTTGTACATAGTAGAGTTGCTATACCCACACCTTATACACGATAATAGAGCTGTAGATCTGTACACAGTACTGTCAATCTTGAGATACTAACGAGGTGATGTTTCGAACATCGAGCATTGAGGTGACGAGCGAGCAATGACATGTGCTGCCGGACTGCAGAGCCTGGTTGGGAGACCAACAATGGTAGCGATGAGTTAGCACACCCACACTACCGCCCAAGTATAAAAATATTCAAGCATGATATTCCAGTGTGTTGGTGAGTTCGGAACCCGGCCCGTTGGCCCGTGAAGTACGTTAATCAGGATTACGTGAACCAGTATTACCATGTGTAACACCCATCTCTATCGGAACCTACCCGGCAACCCATCGGCCTCTGGACGGGACCTCAGGGTCACCTGACCCTATTTTGTAACATAGCCCGTGCTTAATTGTATATATCCTTACCACAGGCCTAAGACGACACCTCAAGGCTTCGTCTTATCTCTGATCAAACCTATATTATTGTTACCTCAGTACTACGTTTCCCGCGTGCCTAATTATCCCTCACACCATGTCTGCCGTCAAGAAGCATTGTGATCCCAGAAGCCTCGACGTCACAAGAGGATGAAGTCTAAGCATTAAAAGTAGGGGAGATACACGTGTTGCTGGTTATTCTATATTCGTAAACCGATGATTGTTGTGAGTAACTCTACGCTAAGGGAATATGCGAACGTTGGTCATCGATAAGTTTATGTATTAGGAGTAAAACTCCTAACAATGATTTAAAAGAGTGACACATGGTAATAATTGATGGGGATAAACGATTGTTTACATTAATAGACAAAAAGAACAGACCTAAATCTCGACTAGCCAGCCTACCTAAGCTTCTACATATAATCTCAAGTGAATATTGTCTTCAACTTTCCCCTTCAAATAACACTTAGATCAAAACCTTAAATTGAATACAAAGCGCAAGCAGCTACAACTTCCACTGTGTCGAGTGAAAGCATTTTATTCTTTCACTAGCTCCTCCGTAGCTCGCGGATCCTGACGGTGACCCAACCCCACAATTACCGGTTGATTATTCCCTCCCCGATCCCTTGCAACCGTGACAGGTCACCTGGTTAGGTGGAAATCCAATGAGGTGACCCCCACAGGTATCACACGCTTTAACAGGCAATGTTCCGGAACCACTGCAACGGATACAGGTTTGTGTCTGATTGCCATTGACGATCTCCCCATCAGTACACATATTGCAAGTCCGATATAGAGGGCGTGGTACGGCAAGGCATTCTGAGCAGATGACCCCGGCCCCCCTGGCATTTTGCGCATGTAGGCATTTTCGTACCGGGATTGGATGAATGACGATTTTTGTTCTTGAAATGGTGTCGGAGGATAGATGCTTCACTTTGCTGAAGAATAGGATCGTGTGGTGTTTTGGAAATATGTATGTAAATAAAAAAAATCGGAACGTGGTTAGGGTATCAATGTAAGTACGTGTTGAGTTGAAGCTGGTAGGTACGAGTTAGGCTTTATCATTGGAAAGGGGATCCGAGAGCTTTTATAAGCTGATATCTGGTATAAACAGATAGCTCCATTTCGACCCTTTGTCTTCCCTTCTATCTCCAACCTTCCTTCTAGCGCGCGCGAACTTACCCGTTATCTAACCATGATGCTGATTCGAAGTGAGAAGACCTTCTAATAATAGCTTGTTGTTTCAATTAACATGCAAATTTGATAAGCGCCTCGAGCGACTGATGGCTAGTAACCTGTTAATGAAAAGGGATTCTACTTGGCTATTCTACTAAGCGCGCGCTACCGAGGCTACCTGGGCTTACTTCCCGGCCCTTTTCTCGGCGCTCTTATGCTTTGGCCTGCGGCAAGCGGCGGCTATTCCATGATGGGCAACGAGTGAATTCCGAGGCGTAGCGGGGGCCGAAAACCTTACGATTTAACCTACAATCCCTTTGGCGGCGTAAGCGGCCGCTTGGTAGGTAAGCACCTGAGCTTAACTTGGCTTCCCAGGAATCCAATAGAAAACTTTGATAGTGGTCGGGATGATACGCTAATCTAAACTATACGTACTTTATTATACGCATGCGAGAAACTATTAAAGCATAGGTCATTATTGTCAAATTTTATTGTCGCTTATTTGCTATCTATGGCGAGGATCGTCCATGCCGAGGTCACACATGATCGTACCCACCTGGTTTCTATACGCGCGCGCGTCTGACTCCTGAGGGCCAGAAATAACCTTATCGCACAGGCCTTAGCTTTATATTGCGGCGTATGCTTGAATTACAGGAGAGATCTCAACACGAAGAAGGTGGAGTCATAGTTTATTGATATATCCGTCTGGCTTCACACAACGCCAAGTCGATGTTGAGTTCAGTTGAGATGGTGGCTGGTATGAGTGGCATGTGTACCTGAGTCATGTGTAGCTATTCCGTGCATACCAAGGTGCCGGACTTTTTGACACGTAGAAGACGCATCAAACAAGCAGCTCTATCCTTCGAGCACTCGCGACACCTCCTCGCGCCTTCGTAGCTAAGTCATACGCTCGGTATCTGGCAAGTCCTTCTCATCGGTGATGAAGACAACAGTGTTGAGCATCCTCTTGCTAACGGGGCATGTCAAGATATGAGCTCCCGGCCCCACATGCACGCACTAGTTGTTGGCCTTGACCGTCCCAATGGCGCGTTCGCCATCTTCTAGGGCCACCACAGCGTGATAACACTTCTTGTGCGTATGGCTAGCACTTAGGGCTAAGGGCGGCATCCACCGTTAGGAGCTGGGCGCGCACGCGGTTGTGCAGGCCATCGCAACCAACAAGTGTATCGGCCGTGCTGGTGGTGCCGTCTGTGAAGCGAAGGGTGACAGAATCGGATGACGATGATCGCGGATCAGAGTAGCTGACGAGTTTCTTGTTGAAATGCGTGACTCCTGGTGGTAGGGTCGTGGCAAGGTGACCGAGAAACTGCGCGCGTAAGCAACCCTGGAACCCGAGATGGTGGTTTGAGCGGTTGAAGAACAGCTCAAAAGCAGTTCCGTCGGGATCACCGATCGTATCCTCGGTTTTGTGCTCACCAACGCCGTTTGCGTTAGTCGGGTGTCTGCTGTGGTACCCGTCCCAGTAGTTGTCAAACGACGTTTTGTTTAGAACACCTGCACTATCCATGGCCTTGGTGACAGCCGGACTCAAGCGCGACATACACTCTGTTGCGACGCCAGTGAAGGCGAAACCTGCACCAAGTTCGTGGAAATTAGGCGCACACTCGTAGAATACTACGTATACTCCGCGCTGGCTGTAAGTAGTTGTTGATCAAAATACTTACAGGATCCGAGGTCGATGACAATAGCCTTGTCGTGTTCACCGAGCATGGTAAGCCGGGTTAAGGTCGTTGTGAGCCAGCCTAAGAGTGGAGGTGCTTTACTGCAGATTCGATGCCCCTTATCCATGATTTATTGTTGAAGTGCGTTATAAACCCTTCCTTCATCCTCTTTTCTAGCGTCGTGGAACACCGATCAAGTACAAGGCCCATGATACGACCCTTTACGAGACAGCCGTGGTATCGAATGAGGTTTAAATGCGGATGCTGGCGAAGAAATTCAAATATATCAGCTTCTTCGATTAGTAATAAATGCAATAGGCTTGCGTCTTTAGCCTTGAAATTTTTCAGCTAAATAGCACAGGAGAAGACACCGATACGGTGTTGGATCGCGTGTGGCATGTTGTCGAGGAATTGAACGCGCACTATTTTGCGGATCATCGCGTGCTAAAGCGGTTGATGCTTGTTGCTGTGAGTGAAAAGCCTTTCGTGCGGTCTTTCAAGGGTTCGGTGCAGCAAAGTGCAACGGTGAGCTTGTATAGAGAGAAGATTGATCGTCTTTATGCTACGGCGGCAGCAGCTTAGCTCTTCACTTAACCAAGGCAACTATTATAGCTCTCGACATGTATTCATGCTTTGAATCTGCTTTACGCCTAACCCACATAAATGTCTCTAGTCCCGAGGACTCCTGTCTTATGCTCCTTTCCCAGTAATTCTCTCCACCATCTTTACTACCTTCTCCGCTAATTCCACAGGCTTCTCGAGATGCGGGTTATGCGAGGCGCCCTGCAGGACCTCCGTCTCGCTAATCTCGGCCGTTTCAACGTATTTTTGCTGTAGCTCAAACGGCATAATGCGATCCGCTTCTGTTAGTAGATAGCCAAACGCACCTCTGTAATTGAGGTCATGATACGGATCCCTGGAGGCAGGCGTTGCAAAGCAGGCAAATGGCTGTGCGGGTAAGCTGGCAGCCAGGCGGTCGGCTTCGGCCTCTAGCAGATCGTGGAAGAGCATGGTGCGCGCGTGGGCGGGAACGGACCGGACAATGGCCGTGTTCGGCTGGACATGGTCGAGTTAACAAAATTCCATCACTTGTTCTTTTTATCCCCAGCCATTTTCTTCATTGTTATTGCTTCCTCTTGAGCGTGGAGTTAACAAAGGGAAAGCTTACATCAATGTCAATCCATTCAGGCAAGTTTCTCTCTCCAATCCCGTCGCCTGCATTGGACTCGTGCCTTTCGGCGCCACAAATGCCGCCGTGAACACACTGTGGTGTAGTAGTTGTAAGGGGGGCCCGATCGAGTATCGAGGGCCCATGTAAGCGGAGAAACGTTAGGCCGGAGTCCGAGAGGAGGTCGTCCGGGAGTATCCTCAGCTCGATCCTACCCATCTCATCCCCTAGCAGACAGAGGAAATAGTTCAATTGATTGAGTATTCTGGCCGCCTATTCTATCATCCCTCTCTCTCTCCCACTCCTCCGACTGTGGGTCGTGAGCTCCGCCATCCTATCTTCGATATACCCATACACCACAACATCTGCCACCACTCCACCCGCAAGCCCTTTCGCGGCGCGTTCTTTCTTGCTCAAGCCCTCGAGCGCGCCCGGAGCATAGGTGCCGCCGTAGGAGTGCATCCATAGCACGGCGTCCTTCCCTTCGGATAGCAGTGGCTCCAGCACGGAAGTGCGCAAATAGGTCGTGTCGGGGTTGGTGGTGGGTGGGGACGACGGGTCAGAGACGGGGTAAATGGGCGCGATGCTGATGACGGTTGGGTAGTCGGTAGCTTCGAAGGCTTGTGCAAGAGGCTGGAAAAAGCTGTGGAGAGGCCAGGCGCCGGGGCATATGACAATGGTGGGAGACATTGTGGGTTGGTCGAGCAGGTGAGGATGGACGGAACGGGTGCTGCTGCTGCTGCGGGCGCGGTCGACTGGATGAATGCACTACGGGAGCATAGAGGTGTCGTCAATGGTCGATGGCGAGTTCAGAAGTGTAACGCTACGCCGTAGGCCGTACCACGCTGTCGATGGTAGGTGGTGGCCCATCACAATTTACCTGTGGCCCTTGGAACTACGCCACATCGAACCCTTTTAGTGTGCATCTCGTAAGTCCCCGACGCGGCGTATCAAGGACCATCAAGAGGATTCCATCCCCCAAATCAGGCGGCCCTTGCAGCTGCGACTGCATCTGCTGCGTATGCCTATCAAACAGCCATCCATATCTACCGTTTGTGCGGTATCCTCCGTTTCTGTTTCATTCTTACTATAGCAAGGCTGATTCCCGTCCCGGGAAAGAGTATTTGAAATCCAACCCGCGGAAACGCCGTTGAGCAGGTTCACGCAGGCAGAAGCACATAGCTGGGCGGGCATCTGAATCCCCCCAATCGAATACCCCAGCTTCACGCGAACTTCTCACTCCAATAAAGAAAGTGCTGCATTCGAATCATACTTGCGCTCCATGCTTCCAGGGGCAAGGTCCCCTCAGCTGCGCCCCCGAACGAGTGATTGAATTCGCACTCTTTTGCCATGCATGGATAACTAGCAAGCTGCTATCGCCGTATGCAGGCAACGGCACGTCCTTCTCCATCCTCGCCAACCGGCTTAGCTGGTTGTTCGACTTCAAGGGGCCGAGCATGAATATCGACACGGCGTGCTCGAGCGCCCTCATTGGCCGGCATCTCGCGTGCCAGGCGCTGCGTAGTGGATAATCGAGCGTGGTACGTCAAGTGCACCCAATTAACCACGTTGTTAACTAACGGGCCCCGCAGGCTCTGGTGGGAGGCAGCAACCTTCTTTCCTCGGTGGAGCAGTTTCTCTTAATGTCCAACCTCGGCATGCTCGGCCCGTCAAGCCGGTGCTTTAGCTTTGATCACCGCGCGGATGGCTATGCGCGCGGAGAGGGCTTTGGTATGGTTGTTGGGAAAAGGCTGTCCGACGCCTTGGACGATGGCGACACCATTAGAGCTATAATCTGCGCCACCGGCATTAACCAGGCGGGAAGAACACCGAGCCTAACTGCACCCAGCCAGGACGCCCAAGAAGCTCTATTCAGGGAGACCTAGCATAGGGCTGGGCTGGATCTGAAGCGCACGGCCTTCGTAGAGGCCCATGGGACGGGCACGCCGCCGGGTGATCCCGCAGAGGCTCGGGCTCTCGGCTCCATGTTTGGCGCCGCGAGAGAGCCTGGTGATCCGGTCTACATGTAAGTCGTCGATACGTATCGGATTCTATAGTGATTAACAATGTGATAGCGGGGCTGTGAAATCAAACGTCGGCCATTTGGGGGTGGAAGCGGCATCGCCGGGTTGATTAAAACCGCACTTTCTCTTGAAAAGGGCGTCATCCCCCCAAACGCCAACTTCGAGAAAACCAACCTGGAAACCGACGCTGACGCGTTGAACCTAGTGGTAAGTAATATCTGTCCGGGGACTCCCCCTTCGGGTTTAGCGCAGTCCTTGCGCTTATCCGTATCAAGTATCGCTCCTCGCCCTATCAACGCACCGCTTTTGAGTTACTCCTACCGCCCGCGTCATACACATATGGCAGTGATGTTGTAATGAGGGAACGACCAGCCGAAAATGTCTCTTCTAGAGGCTTTAAGCATCATTATCGCCTGTGAACAGAGAATGTCACGTAATATATAAGCCTTCTACATCACATGAGTAGAAGGTCGGCCTTTTGCGTCACAGAGAACCATGGTACGCGCGCAAAATTCTGCAAGCTTTACCGCAGTATATATTTGATCCGGCACTACGCTTCCTCCTAGCCACATCTCTGCTCCTCATTTCTGTTCTGCCAGCAAGCCGTCCAACTACCCGCCAGAACTGCCGGCCGGCAACAACGGGCTGGGAAGTGAATCGCTCGCAAACCGACCGGTGACGACGCTTGATCTGAGGTCTGGTTAATGGCAAGACAGGAGTCGAGACCTAGAGAGAACAAATTGCGCAGGTCAGCCAAAGGCCAAGCAGGGCGACTTTTATGCTCAGAACACCGGTCATCATCATCGTTTCCTCAGCCGAAGCCGGGGAAGGGACAAGCCCAAGCCTCCGATCGTAACAAGTGTATAATCTTCATTGCACCTGCCTTTGTGAGGATGAGAAGATCTATTCGATCTGCTACAATGACCGATGATGACCATTCTTGCTCTGAGGTCCAGTGGTGTAGCAGGTCGGAGAAGGCGAGGGCAGACGTGTGATAGGTTTGCAGAGAGTCGAGCCATGATTGATGAGAACATGTAGTTCGGAAATAGGGCGAGATGACATAGATGAGTATATGGAGCTCAAAAGAGGCAGAAGCTAACCATTTAATTAGTGATTTGGCAGAACGTCTGATGGGGAGAATGGGCTGTCCACGAACCTGCAGTAGGATGAGAGGAAGAGGGTACGTAAGAAAAGAGCGAGGTTAAGAGTAGATTAAATAACAAGTAAGGCAGACCTCGAGAGAGCCAGTAATGGCTCTGCGTTAAAGTAAAGAAAAGTGGAGGAGAGAAATGCACGATGAATACCTTTTTAAATGCAGCGCTGAGCATTGAACCCCTGGGCCACTACACTTTCCTAAGGTTGGGAGAAGTAAACATAAACATCCGCTAATTGATTTGCGCAGGCGTTGGATAGTTCTAGCCCAGTAGGGTAGGTACGCTGCTTAATGTAAAGAAGGGATAGGTAAGGAAAAATTAGGGTAGAAGTCGCGAGGCTCTAACAAAGGTTTCGATCAAGAACGGGACGATCGTCGGCAGTTACAACGGCGAATATCATCAAGACTATTTCCTGGGCATTCCATACGCACAGCCATCTGTTGGAAACCTGCAGTTCAATGCTCCAGAGCCAGTGAACAAAGCCTGGGCAACCGCACGATGGGCGTCGGTATACGGACCACATTTGCCGAAACTCGCCACTGACGCTCCCTGGGTTTTCATAAGAAGGTGTCACTTACCAGAGGAGTGAGAACTGTCTAAAACTCAACATTGTCCAGCCGTCCGGCTTGAAGTCGTTTTCCAAACTCCCCGTGCTCGTCTGGATACACGGTGGCGGTCTTTAGGGCGGCGGCGGCGTAGATCCAAGGCATAATATGTCTTTCATCGTTCAGCAATCCGTTAAATTGGGATTTCTTACCATTGGAGTTAGCATAAACTACCGAATTACTGGCTGGGGATTCTTAAGCGGCCGGGCTATCAAACGAGTCTGGATTGACGAATCTGGGCCTGCGTGACCAACGGCTCGCGCTTCACTAGATTCAAGCAAATATCCATGCCTTCGGTGGAGACCGCAGTCGCGTCACGATTCAGGGAGAACCATCCGGTGCGATCACTGTTGGACACCATCTCCTAGCGAATGGTGGGTGCGACGAGGGCCTTTTCTACGCTGCCATCGCCGAGAGCGGTGGACCCCTTCGTTCAACCGGTTTTCTGACCTTGGATCAACAGGACGAAATTATACAACCAAGTCCTCAACACATCGGACTGTCAGGATACGGAGGACACCTTGGGATGCCTGCGCATGACACCCGTGGATGTGATTGATGACGTTTTCCGCCAGTTGAGGCTCTACACGGTTATCGACAGGTCTCTAGTCCCGGACTTTCCCTCCATGTCGCTTCGTGATGGAAGTTTGCTAGGGTTCCACTGCTCATCGGGACCAACACAAACGAAGGCACGGCGTTGGTTATCGCTGGGGGGTTTGTGGTCAACAATACAGCGGACTTCACCGCGGTTGTAATGGGACTCGATCTTGTCCATGGCCTCTCCAATGCGACTGCTGGCAATCTTGCTAGTGAACTTCGAGAACAGCTTGGGACAGTGCCCATATCCCCTGGTCCTGGTTATGGATCTCTTTAAGGACAAACCACCCTCTACATCGGAGACTTCAACTTTAACGCCGAAAGAAGACATGCTGCCCAAATATGGAGTCAGTATGGAGTACCCGTCTATAGCTACCGCTTCGACATAGTCCCAGCCGGTGTATCTCCTGAGATTCTGGGAGCAGCTCACTTTCAAGGGGTAGCATTTGTGTTCAAAAACTTCAATGGTTTGGGCTACGCAGTCAATCCATTCTCTTCGAATTCCACCGAGATTGAAGCCTAACGCAAGACTCTCAGCACTCTTATGAGCCGTATGTGGCTAAGTTTTGCGAATACTCATTCACCCAATTTTCACAAAGGCAAGGAATCCTGCACCCGATCCAATCCGGGGGGGGGGGGGGGGGGGGGGGGGGGGGGGGGGGGGGGGGGGGGGGGGGGGGGGGCGGGGGGGCGGGGTGGGGGG
>JASJFT010000057.1:54163-89610 GCA_030770425.1 Darksidea phi
ACAAAAACCCGGGTTGGTTTTTTAACCCCCCCGGGGGTGTTTTTCTTTTTTTATTTTGATGGGTTTATTTGCCGGTTTAAAAAAAAAAAAAAAAAAAAAAAAAAAAAAAAAAAAAGCCCTTCCCCCTACCATGAGACATGAAGAAGAGTAGGGGTTGATATAGGTGAGGCGAAAACCGATGGTTCGGATGGAAGTGACACTACTGTCCAGCTAGTGCATCGTTCATAAGAACCAACTCGTTCAGCCCTCTCGTCTCAAAAGTCGAGACGAAACGTATTTGCACTCTTCCCGAGTGAGAAACATCCAATCAGGGAAGGTTAAAAGCGTCGTCAAGTTGGAAAATGAAACCTATATCAATCTTAGGAAACATAACAAGATCGTTCCTAAGTCGTCTGCCAGTTTTCAAGTAGTGCCTAGCGACGTCGATAGATGAGCTTGACACGTCGCGGAGCAGATGTCGATGCGTACGTGGATGCGGATGCGTATGTGGATGTGGATGCGGATGCGTATGTGGATGTGGATGCGGATGCGTATGTGGATGTGGATGCGGATGCGTATGTGGATGTGGGGTTGTACACTAACCAACGGCCGGCGATTATGGTTTAGGTACTGGGGGCTGCAAAATGAGGGACCTCGGAAGCTCCACACATGGAAGATTACCGCTTGCCTCCGTAACATATTCGAGGTAGGGGTGTAGTGTCGTCCAAGCACCAGATAAAGGTAAAGAGCTACGAGTATCTCAGGATTTGACCGTCGAAAATTATCAAGGTATAAACGTCGGTCCTACCGATGCCTAGGGCGGCGGCTAATGTAAGAGGTGTTGTTCGTGAATGGGGCCCTGGGTGTCCTATGACTGCGGCTACAAATAAAGTGGAGAGTTGGGTAAGATTTGTGGGTTTGCTACGGTTAAGAGGGACCATTTGAGGGAAAGACGGCAGATGATGGAGTGCGAGGATTGAACGGAAGATGGCATGTGATGGACATTACGGAGACTGATGGTTTGGCCGTCGACGACTCAATATGATGTCTTTAGCCCTTCTAGAGCATTCCTATTACCTCCCTCTATTGTTTTATATATGGCCCGAACCCTCGTCGTTGTAGCTGTCATTTAAAGGCGTCAAATGGGCCCGGGATAGGATGGAACAAAATGCAGAGAATCAATATAGCAGCGACCTCCCGCTGAATAGATTGGTAAAGCTGCTCTATATAAATGAAGGAGAGAGTGACTACGGATGTAAGAGAATCCATATAAGGCATAAGTAAAACGAGAGAGAGATAGTACTCAGACAATGTGGCGGCATCACCATTGATGTGATACTGTGTGGCTTGCAGCCTGTATCAGTGTACAATAGACCAGTATAGATCCGTGACATAGAAAGCGAAGCCACTCCTTTCAAAGGTGGAGAAGAAGGTTATCGCTGTGGTCATTAATAGCGCCTTAACGGGAATGCGTACTTTGGTGCCAGATTTGGGTTTTAGGAGCCTCAAGGTCCCTGGAACGACCTCCTAGGCATATAAGCGTCCTAGGACGATCGTCCCAGGAAAATTGGTGTCCTAGGAAAGTCGTCCCGGGAAAATCGTCGTCCTAGGAAAATCACCGCCCCAGGATATCTACGATCGGGGCTTTAGTAGATCTGCCTTCTCATGCTCATATCATACTAAAATATGGACCCGTTTTAATCTCTATTCCTCTCTTTGAGCTACCTGATATACCCTTGGAAATCCGCAATTAAAATTAACTAGTGTAAAACGGCGCTTTTCTAAGCTCCACGGCAGGTATGGACGGGTATCTCAATCGAGCTGAGCGCATCTCTAAGGAGTATAGAGTCGATCTTCGAAAATTCGTAGAGCACACCCGCGCCACCAGTGGAGAGGAACTTAAAGTCACAAGCAATTGGCCACTAATAATAGATTATCATCCTATATGTAGCTAGTACAACCTAAAGGTCAGTGTTAGTTAGCAGGGTAGCTATAGTCTGTATATCCCATAAGAGGGAGGGTTAAACCAAACCAGTTAAATAGTTTGAAAAAGTGCCATGAAATTACGTAAGGTGGTCTGTGACATGTAGTCCCGTGACAAAAGGTCCCAAATCTGGGTAGGGGGGGCAAAAAATGACCTGGCGATATAATTAGAAACATTGAAGATTGCAAAGGTATCTTGTCTCCGGGATCCCTGTAGCATAGCTCAGCCACTATCGCCAGTAGAATGACAGCTAGCGTTCCTGTACCTCTATGGTTAGCGCCGACGCTTGAGGACCTATTCTGGTTGTTTACAGCTCAAAATTTGATATTCAAGATGGAATACAATTATCATAGAGAATATGGCAAAAGCGAATCCCCGCGCACTACAACTACATGGTTTTTAAAGTATAGATGACCAAAAAGAACTGTATCCGACAGCCTACAATACTCATCTGGGCAAGGAATTAAGTCGTCTGGTTCAAACCACCTGAGATACTGCTTCTTGACATGTTCCTTCGCTTTCTAAGATCGGCAGAAGTCTTGAAATTGCCCTGTCTTACAAACACAGAAGATGCGTTGTTTGTTCGTGACCATAACACGGTTCCTTAACATCCTATTTCAAAACACCCTTAATTAGTGGAACAGGGTCCGCTTCAATATCCTTGCAGTATCTAGAAGGAGTTAGCTTTATGAGCTATATCCTAATCCGTGATATCCTTTACATCACCTATCTCTCTAGGATCTCATTTACATTGTGTTGGCAAAGCTAAGACAGGCAACCTTGCTACTCTGCAATGAGAGTAGTGTGGCACCGGAGAATACCCCGCCTTCTCCTATCGGCCCGTTATTCGTCAGCCGTCCACGCACACTCCTACGTACTCTCCACACTCATTATGTATATAGATTGAGTTCTTCACTCATTAAAACATCAATCAATTCAATCAATCCCTTGAAGACAATCTTTATGAGTACTTCATGCTGCTAAAACAACCTCAGCTTCCATGACATTGTTCGTCGTTGATGGTGAATGGTTGCTCTTCGCTATCCCTATCCTTCCGAGATCTCCGCGAAATCTTTAATAATGCTTAGCTGAAATTTGGGTTTAGGTCGCGGTTCCCGCCGCTAAATAGTCCGGTATCTTGATTTAGTTGGTCTGCGCCGTTGAGCACGCATGCATCCGTACACTTCCTTGATTGCAGACGGTTACACGTATGCCAGCGGTCCAGGAGGAAGGTAGAGAGATGCTTGATGGCCAATAGGATAACATCAATTATAGATCAACAGGATAGATTGATAGTAGACTACATAGAACAGGCTACTAAATGTAATAAAGACGGTAGGTTCATGGAGGGCGAGCGAACGCGCGCGTCAGGCTTCCCTAAATGCAGATAAGGCAATACTCTAGTGAGGCGGGCATAGCAGAGGAAGTGTCGATTATATACCGACAGGATGGGTATGGGTCCATTTTTGGGCTCGTTCAGTTGTTGTGAATTTTAGAATCCAGGAAGCATGAAGCGAGGCAGCACGGGGCAGTGCGGGGAGAAAAGCTGACGGGGTTGTAGGGATTGGATTTGGCACTTTGGGTGCAAGTGACTCCAATAGCGGCGACAGAAAACCTCCAAAAAAGGAGTCAAAAGTCCCCGGACATAGATTTACTATCGTAATGTCGGTATAGTCACGCATAGACATGAACTGAGAACAAGGTGCAGTTCCCTACAAAAAGCACCCCTTGGCCGTCGAACAGTCTACGACGAGCGTCGGTCAACTCCTTTGGATTCGGGGGCTCAAATGCACATGCCGTGCTCGATGATGCTTGCAACTTTCTCAAGGCGTTTGGATTACATGGCAAGCATCAGTCCGAGGATGCGTTCGGCCTTGCAAACAGCGGTCTGGGCACGCTTGCAAGGCTAAGCCCTCCTTCGACACCTTCGCTCGTCGCCATTGAGGACATGGACCTTCTTGGCACCCAGTCACATGCCAAAGTTATCCTGAATCTGCTGCCGAAACTGCTTACGTAGTCAAAATCCGACAAGAGGGCGTCACACAGACTGACGGGGGCTCTGGTTCAGTACTTTTCTGCTACTGGCGGGGGGGCCCGGCGCCGTCAGTGCTGCGGGATGTCGCATACACACTGGCAGCTCGGAGAAGTCATATCACAGTGATTTCAGTGTGAATCACTGTAGTGCGCAGTCTCTGAAAGTGAAAGCTCTGATTTCTATGAGTTGAAAAAGACGGCATTTTATGTACAGAAATGACCCCTAACTGTACCTCAACACCAACACTGCTGGACTGTGTTGGACACTATTAGATCACGAGATTCAGCAAATAGCCGCCAATACTAGGCTAATCCTTGCGCCTAGCGAAATCTCTAATCGCGCTTAGTCCCTGAGCCGTCTACTCCGCGACACACCCCCTTAGCTTGGAGGTGCTCGTAGCCCTTAAAGCTAACTTATTTAATTAGGCTTTTAATATCGACGAGGCCTAATTACCTTATAAACTATATATACTTTTACTTCGGGAGGATCTTAGTAAGTCCGTTAACGGGTATCTTAGCGGTAGGTAGCTATTATACGTTAAGGCGGCTATAGGTAACCTCCTATCGAATCTAGCTCTAATAGATATTAACGTATTTAAGCTTAGTATTAAGCTTTTCCTCTCGCTTTATAACGATACCAACTATTTACTAGTTATTATACTAAATAATAGGTATCTTATTAAGTTTAAGGTTAAGTCCTTTAAATAGTCTTAACTACTTAGCTATCTCTAAGCTAGTAAGGCTTAGGGCGAGTAGCTCTACTTTAGTTATACTCTTAGTAATAGTATATTACTAAGCTAATTTCTAATTAATAGTTAGGTTAAATAGTTAAAATAGGTAGCCCTAGCTACTCCGGCGAGTATAGATATCGTTAGTAAATACTACGTCTACTACTTCTAGGAAGTTACTAGTAGCTTTAGATTATTTAATTATTTCGCCGTTAGTTATATTATATTTAACTACTTTACTATATTATATAGCTATTCCTTATAGAGTATTATACTTTATCTTATTAATATATTACTATACGCGCTTAATTAGAGCTATATACTACTATCCTAAATTTATAAGGTAACTCGCTAATAAACTATAAGAATAAGCTAAATTAGGTCGTATTTACTATACGAAATACGCGAGATAGTTAACTAGTCGTTAAAAATATTTTATACGCGTCTTATTAGGTTCCTTAATAAATAGCTTATACTAATTTACTATAAGTAGTATTTCTATAGGATAAGAACCTAATTAGATATTAAATTCTCTAGTAACTTTATCGATATAGACGTCCTATACTAGTTAAATTAATTATTTCTCTATATCCCGTATAACTCGAATCCCTAGGTACTACTTTAGGTTACCTAGCTTCTTAATATTATAATAGTTTATAAGATCTATCTTAAAACGTTCGTAAAGTCTAGTATTCTTAGAGTAATAGGTTATAACGATATCGTTAATATATACGAATAGAATTAACTAGTTATTAATATATATATAAGGAAATTTTTTTACTCCTTATATACTAAGCTAATTTAAAATCTTCTTAAATTTATTATACTATAATAGTAGTACCTCTTTAAGTCTATAGAGGGCGCGTAGTACCTCTAAGATCTTACTATTATACTTAAAGCTATCTAGTATCCTTATATACGTATATTTCTTAAGCTTTATATTAAGAAAGATTATTAGGATATTATATTACTTTAACTCTAGGTTAAACTAATTAGTAATTATAAGTAGAGTACGAAATAAGCGAGTAGCTAGTATAACGGCGTAGATATTACCGTATAGTTATTATAAGTTACCTTAAATTATAATCCGGGCCTTAAATTTTAAGAGATAGTTATTTATATTAATTTTATAGATAAATATCTATATTAGTAGTAGTACCTTTACGTTAGTATTAATAGCTCGAAGTAAGGTCTTTATAAAGTATCCTTTTATCTATATTAAATAATATTCTATATTAATAGTAGCTCGAAACTAATTACTATATAGATAACTACTTAGCTACTAAAAGTTCTTTAGAGGCTCGGGTAACTATAACTAGTAAACCTTATATTCTAGGTTCTACCTTACCGTTATAATAAAGCTATATAGATAGTTATATATAGCGTTATCGTCGTTTATATAGAATAGTAGATATACTTAATAATATAGATTACTTAAGTAAGTTAATCGCGCTAAGCGTCCTTTAGATATAATATTAAACTTATTTAAATCGAGATTTCGTCTTCTTAAAGTATTATTTCTAGTTCGATTAGGGTTATACCTAGGTATCTCTATTATACTAAGTTCTTATAATAGGTTTATTAGTTAATTTTGTTATATTAAAGCGTTATTTAACGGCGTTATAATATTATTTAAAGAATTTTTAGGATTCTCTTTCTAATTAGAACTAGCGCGGGCTAAAGGTATTAGTAAAAGTAGTCCTTTATAGAACTTAGTATCCTTCTTAATAACCTTATTTTACTACGTCTAGTCGTCTTACTATCTCTTACCCCCTATCTACGTATTAGTCGGAGAAGTAAATATAGTCGTTTTACTTATTATTAGTTAACGTAGTATTAGTAGATTATTAATACTAATTTCTTTAGAATATTAAATATTAGGTATATCGAGTAGCTCGACGATTTCCTTAATAACTAACTCTCTAGTATAGCCTTCTAGGTTCTTAAAGAAGCTATCTAAGTTAAATATAATATTACGAGTTTAAATTACCTAGTCCTTTATTAGTAACTAGATATAATAGATATTTATCGAATTATAACTAATAAGATAACCTATTAACGTCTTACTCTTAAGCTTATTAGCTTTCTTAAGCTATCTATTTAGTATATAAGCTTTATAGCTAATAGGATATATATAAGTAACTTAAGGCTTCTTACCCTAAATAAGCTCGTATAACGTTTTCTATTTTAGCTTCTCTAACGGCGTCCTATTAAGGATATACGCTACTATTTAAAATAGTTTATTTAATAGTAATTTAGATAGGTTAGTCTAAAGTTATAATACTCTTATATATATAACTAACGTTACTCTAGTACGTTTAGTACCCCCGTTCTATTCGTCTATATAGGGCGCTCGCTTCTTATATATAATATCTAGATTATCGTAGACCTATTTAAATAGGTTAAATAAGATATTAAATTCTTACTCGTTATTAGTTTATATTTTAATAACGTTATATTCGAATTAATACTATATCTTACGTAGAGTCCGTATAACCTAGCGATTAATAATAGGTTTTAAATAATTAGAAAACGTTTCTACTTTATACTACTTAATATATTAATTAATACTATAGCCTCTATATTTATCTCTATTAAGATACTCTTCTCCTATTAGTAGGAGCTAAACGATATCTAATAATATACGTTTAAACGACTACGTTATATAGTCTTTTTATTAATAATATAAGATTTACTTTATAAGCTTTATTTTAATATATACCTTATATAGCTTTTAATTATTAGTTCTATTAACGACGATTCTATAGACGGCGTCCGTTAGGTAAGCTATTATTCTTTAGCTAGGGTATCCCTATATTAGGTAAGTAACTTAATTACTAACCTATTATATAGGCTTTAGGGTATATAATTTCTAATAACTAGTTATAAATAATAATAATAGCTTAATATATGACCTTCGTATAACGTTAGTATCGACTAGCTAGTAGCTATTTAAATACTTAAGTAGAGTAAGTATATTATTCTAGTCCTTATAATATAATATATCGCGTTTTAAGTCGAAATAAATATTAATAGTATAATACCTTCTTAGTCCTATTACGCTAATAATAAAGCTAGGAACTAGGGTAACGTACGTTAATTAGATCTCTATTATACTATTATAAGAAGTACGGATTTTAAGTATTATTAAGCCCTAAGTTTTAACTTTTATAGCTCTAGTACTAGTACTAATATATTTATAAGCTATAATATTATACTCTCGTTTTTAGCTAATCTATAGGTTCGAGTTAACGACGTACGTATTTAAACCTAGATTTAATATCTAGTAATTATAAAGATACTTATTTCGTATAGCGTCTTAATCTCTAATAAGTACTACTAGGTTATCTATTAATATAGCTATATTATCGATTATATAGACTATATAAGTCGAGGGTTCTAATAAGTAAGCCCTATTATTAAAGCTAAATAGTATTATAGAAGTAGACTAAGCTATCTTCTATTTAATATAGTCTATCGAACGCTTAATAGTCTCGTTAATACGAGCTTTAAGTATTAGATTAGCCTCTAGGGCTTTATCGACTTAGCGTCTAACCTTAATACTTATAGTATAGTTCTTAGGACGTTTCTTTACTAAAGGATTAAGTATAAAGTAGTTAACCTACTAGTATACTCGTTTATAGAGATATATCTTTAGGGTCCTATTATTTCCCTTTTCCTAGTTATCGTTATTATTATTACTAGAGCTATTACCGTTATCTATATTAGTAATAGTAAGTTAAATAATAGCTATAGTATTATATCTAGTTATTATAACTAGTTTAACTACCTTTAGAAACGACTTGAACTTAGTAATATAGTATTATAACGACTATACTTCTACTTTATTATATTAAGCCTTTAGAATATCTTAGAGAGCTAAGGTATTATATTTAGTATTAAACGCGTAGTATACTTTTATAAAGTCCTTCTACGCGTAAGACGTTTCGACGTTAAGAAGGCTAATAGCCTTATACTCGTTCGTAATCTTAATCTAGTTATATAGCTAGTCGACTAGCTTCTTATTATATAAGGGCGTCTATAGTTACCTATATTTAGCTCTAAGTTCCTAACGTTATAAGGTATTTATAGGCGTAATATACCTCTTTAGTACCTTAAGTTAATTCTATAGGTCTTCCTTATTCTATATTAAATATAGGTTTATTACTACGATTATTTTACTAATCTCTAAGTTAATTATCCTTAGGCCTTTCTCTAGTTATTTATAGTCCTTCTTCTCTTCTTAATATTAGGTAAGCTTAACTCTATATAATATTCGATTATCGGATAATAGCTAAGCTATACTAATAACGTCGGCTTTATATACCGTAAGTAAGAGTTTTATTAACTCCTTAATATCTAGTACTATTTTAAGGTTAGGGTCGTAGTATTTTTAAACTTTATATTATTCGGCCTTATCTTTAAGGACGAATAGCTATTTATACTAGTCGCTTTAAGTTTTAAGGACGATAGTAACGCGCGTTACTACAGGATCTTCTTTAGTATTTATTATTAATAATAATAGCTCTCTAAGCGCCGAGGAGTTTCTAACGACGACGAGGGTAATAGTAAGAGCGTTAGCTCTCTATACGTTAATTAATATTAACGACGAGGGCGATAAGTTATTATTATTTAAGAGTAATTAGTTATAACCTAGGCTTATAACTATTATAGTAATTTTAGTATAAATTACTATAGTACGCAGTCTCTAAAAGTAAAAGCTCTAATTTCTATAAGTTAAAAAAGACGGTATTTTATGTACAGAAATAACCCCTAACTATGCCTTAACACCAATACTACTGGACTGTGTTGGACACTGTTGGATCACGAGATTCAGCAAATAGCCGCCAATACTAGGCTAATCCTTGCGCCTAGCGAAATCTCTGATCGCGCTTAGTCCCTGAGCCGTCTGCTCCGCGACAAGTCACCTACCTTCGAGATGTTTGCGATTGTAGATTCAGCTAAGGCGTTGGCAAAGATGGCCTCGCCGCCTGTCCGCGAACAACGCTCGCGCGATCTGTGCTTCGTGTTTATGGGCCAGGGTTCGCAGTATAGCCAGATGGGGCTGCAGCTGTTGAGCTATCCCGGCTTCAGGGACAGCATAGAAAAGGCAAACACATATCTTCGGAAGCTTGGCTGCGAGTGGAGTGTCTTCGATAAGTGCTCTTCGTCCTATCCACCAGGGAATTTATAGTCCTAAACAAGGCATAGACGAGCTTGCACGGAGCTCCAGCTGCAGCAGACTTGATGAGCCCGAGTACAGCAACCCATCTGCACGGTGCTTCAAATCGCACTTGTTGACCTCCTCGCGAGCTTCGGCATCACGCCTCGCATGGTCGTTGGCCATTCTTCTGGAGAGCTTGCTGCAGCGTGAGTCGATCGAACTACCAACGCAACACCCTGCTCATGATCACAGATACGCATGTGGCTCCCTTGTAGCGATATCTGCTTGGAAAGTAGCGTATTTCCGAGGCAAGGTGGCGGCAAGGCTCACTTCATCTCCCGTCCGAGGTGTGATGATGGCGGCGGCCTTGTCCGAAGCTCAGGCGTGCAAATACATTTACCGCTACCGCCACGAGAACCCAATGTCTCGCATTGTAGTTGCATGTAACAATAGTCCCACAAGCGTCATATTAGCCGGCGACGAGACGGCCACCGACGCGCTCAAGACGTAACTGGACGAGGGCGGCATCTTCGCCCGGAAGCTCCGTGTCTCGTTGGCTTATTATTCTCCCTATATGGAGACGGTGTCCGAGGCATATCGAACACTACTAGAGGTACTCGAAAGCGGTGAGCACAGCGACGCCCCAACGATGGTGTCTTCCGTGACCGGCTCGCTATGGCCCGCGACCAGGCAACCGATCCTAGCTATTGGATCAGCAACATAGAACCTATAGTGCGCTTTTCGGAGGCAATCAGCAAAATTATAGCGCTGTAGTGAGACGTGCAGTGCAGTAGCCACGATCCGAATCGCACGCTGAAGCCGCTCGACTTTGTAGAGATCGGCGGGCCACCCGGAGATATAATCAAGTCTTCGGGGCTTATAAAGTCGTTCCGGTATAATACCATCTTAGATCGAAGAGTCGATGCTACACATTCGTTGCTAAGCGTAGTCGGCCGCCTGTACTGTCTTGGATACCCGGTCGACCTTTTGACTACAAATACGGTCGCCGATGTCACCTGCACGTCCTTGAAGATGCTGACAGACTTGCCCGCCTATCCCTTTGATTACTCGACTGTGTACTGGCACAAGAGCCAGAGCTACTAGCCGCTTGCTCAGCGGAAGGTCGTCCGATTGGATTTGCTGGGAACGCCGTTGTTCGTAGATGGTCCGCCGCAAATGGCACGTCGATGGCGCAAGTTTACCAAGGCATCCGAAACGCCATGGATGCTTGACCACACAGTAGGTGATTTCCTGGTCCCTAGCCTTGTTTCAACGTACTGATATGCCCAAGGTGAATGGTAGCACAATCTATCCTGCCACGGGCATGATATGTACTGCGATTGAAGCAACAAAGCAGGTGCCTGACCCAGCGAAATCTATCCGAGGATTTCGCTTGACCGACGTTGAGTTTTTGAGGCCTCTTCCTGTGCCTAAAGAGGGCGAGGAAGGCATCGAGTCCCAGTTCGAGCTGTTGACGACGCTCATGGCGGAGGAGGAGGTGGACTCCGCTCGATTCGTGCTGTGCAGCGTGCAAGACGGCTCGTGGGTAGAGAATTGCCGCGGAAACATCCACACAGAGTACGTCACAGAGCGAAGAGAAGGCACGCCTTTTCCGCGACAAGATATGGCGTCCTCGTCCTGCACCCGAAGCATCAGTCCTTCCTCGCTGTACGGGCTCCTAGACACTATTGGCCAGGCTTTCGGAGAAACGTTCCGCAGTCTAACCAATGTCGCAACCGGCTCGCAGCACGACGCTCGTGCCACTGTGAAAGCGTATCCGTATACGGCGAGCGAGAATGCTGGATAGGTACGGGGGAACGGAGTTAAGAAGTAAATGAAGACCGGCTACACAAGGTTACGGCTGTGCCTTCCAACCGTGCCGCATGTAGACCATTCCCCCCATCACATATACTGCCCAACGCTCGCGTCGACCCATCGAACATCCACACTCACCTACACCCGCCCCAATTTCTTTGGATCTCGGGACTTCGCATATCTTCGCAATGGCCTTATCGGAAAAGCCTACCGTCGTTCTCCTACAAGGCATATTTCAAGTCCCGGACGTCTACCATAAGTTCGCGCGCCTCGTCGAATCCCGCGGCTTCCCTGTGGTGCAGCCGTCCTACCCTTCGCTGACCGGCCAAGACGAGCCCGACTTCACTAACAAGACCCTAACCGACAATGTCAAGGTAGTCGAAGCCGTTATCCGGAAGCTTGTCGACGAGAGTAAAACGGTCCTAGTGGTGATGTATTCATACGGTGGGCTTGTAGGTGCCGAGGCTGTGCCCGAGGACCTTAGCCTTAAGAGTCGCAAGGAGCGTGGTGGCCTGTCGGGCGGTGTGGCGCACTTCTTCTACAATGCCGCCTTCGTTATGCCTATGGGGCAATCCGTCGCAACGGCCGTAGGCGACTTACCGGACCACGACTACTAGGATGGCCGCTTCAAGATGCGCGATCCTCTTGCGACTATGTACTACGACCTACCTGCGGACGAGGCGGTATCCTGTACTGTAAAGGTGATCCCTTAGAGCAACGCGGTCAAGGATACGGCTATGACCCGATGCGTATATACGTACGTGCCCTTAACGTACGCGGTGTGCACGGGGGATAGGGCGGTCCCGCCGCCCGTACAGGAGATGTTCGCACAGATAGCAGGGGCTACAGCCAAGAAGATCGATACTAGGCATTCTGCTATGTTGAGCAAGCCGGACGAGGTGGTCGCTCTCCTTGAGGAGGTGGCGGTTATGTGAGAAGGTGCATATCAGGCTAGCTCACACCAGATCAGATCACATGACTGCTCCTGGCTGCTACGCCTCATTTCGTTCTATATAAGCTGCTCTCATACAGAGCTCTTACAATCAACCGCAGTTCTCACTTCTTTCCCTCACAGTGATTCACTCTGAACCCTCACTGTGACAGATCTAGTCCTAGGGTGCATTGATGCGGGCTGCTTGTATCATGAGTCATTTGGTCGATCCTCGACTGCTGCGGCGGCTCACACCAGAAGAATCTTCATCAGTGAACGGTCATCCTACCGTCCGTTCTCTGCTTAAACAACAAGCGGAACTCAAACACCGTCTTAACAGCAAGGCTACGCCAGATCCAAAGCACAAACTTATCAATTGTGAAATCACCAGAGAAAGGCAGCGATCTAGTGTCGTTTCGCCCAACTTTCGATCAAGCTGATGCTTTGACAACTGCCTTCCTGATCTGACTATTCTTGGTCACCAGCTGCAATAGCCAAAACCGACTTCCCGCTCATCAACTCGAAAACCGGCACATCCGCCACAAACTCCTTAGTGATCCAGTTGCGAATCTCTACCGCAACGAGCGAATCAACCCCATACAGGTGTAGAGGTTTATCCGCATTTAAATTTTCTGGAGGGAAGGAGAGCGCACGTGCTAGTTTCCTGACCAGTGATTCAACGACGATGCGATCCATCTCTCCCACACTCTCAGCCTGCCGAAACAGTGCTGCCGTGTTCACACCGTTCGCCTGTGTGGAGCCGCTCGATGCGGCTTCTACTTGAGTGAAGTAGGCGAAGAGCGATCGATGCATATGCTCCAGTGGCATGGTGCCATCTTCGAGGATGAGATCCGCCGGCGTAGCAATGCCCATTGTGACTTGCCCATTGTTGGTAGAAATATGTGAATGATGATTAGGGTCGCATAGGATATTCAGGACTGCGAGGAATTCTTCTTCCCCTATTGCTTTTAAACCTTGGTACTTCTCTAAAGTCTTCTTCACCCCTTCATGTTCCGCAACAAAGCCGACAATACTTATCAGACCGAGGTCAATCGACGCTGCCTTTTGCCTCTGGTACTTTCGAAACCGGGACAATGCATTTTGGAACGTGCAGCCTGCCGCGTAGTTGGATTGACCAGCGTTGCTAAGGACCCCAGCTGCAGACGAGAGCAAGACGAAGAAGTCTAGGTCAGCGGGGAGTAGAGTGTGAAGGTTCCACGATGACTTGACCTTTGAGCCAATGGTGGTTTGCCATTGCGCATGGGTCATGTTGTCGAAAACCGAGTCTTGAAGGACCATAGCCGCGTTTATGCACCCACGAATCGGACCCACGACTGGTGCACACTCATCGAGTACTTGACCCCCGACTTGGTGAGTTCGCTCACAACTTGGATGGCGGCTTTGCTTCGCGCCTCTCGAAACTATCCAGCGGAGGATAGAAGGTCGCACGCCTCCCAAACCTCCAGCGACGAGATACGTGGCATTGTGGTCGAAAGTCCAGGTCAGGTGATGAATGAGACTTTTCTACGATGCGTCAGCCAAATATCTAAATTCTAGGGCAATGTTGGGGGCATGCCGAAACTTTATCAGAGCGCTCCATGGTAACGATAATGCGTCCCGAGCTTCTACCACTTTGCAAATACCGAAAACCGTCCTCGATAGCCGACACAGCGAACTTGTGCAACGGCTTTGGACAGTACATGGTTCCTTCCCGGACCAAGTCCATTATCCTGTGAAACAAAGCTTTCGACACTTTTTGCCGACGGAAAGCGACGTCGCGAACGTCCACCGCAGAGAAGGTCCTATTGTTCGCAAAGCTCGCCATTGGCAATGAAGCATTTGCGTAGATGTCAGCCTTGCCTATCTCGATGAACCTACCATACGGAGCAACGCATTCCCATGATGATTTCAGGCCCTCGCCTACTAGTGAATTCAGCACCATATCCACTCCGTATCCGTCGGTGGCTCGTATGATGCCTTGTGCGAAGCTTAAACCTCTGGAGTAAAAGATGTTGGAAGCCGGAATGCCGTAGTCCTCGATGAGCAGCTGCTTCTTGTCATCATAGCCGACAGTTGCGAAGACCTCAGCGCCGAGCATCTGCGCGACTTGGATTGCGACCTGTCCTGTACCGCCCGACGCTGCATGGATGAGAACCTTTTCTCCCTTTTGGAGACGGCCTACATCGACGAGAGCATACCAAGCAGTCATTACCAGATTGATGACTCCGCAAGCCTCCTCTACGGAAAGCCTATCCGGAATCTTGAAGGCGTCCACCTCGTCGCAGTGCACATACGTCCGCATACAACCAAATATCGATGTACATACACGATCGCCAGCGCGTAGCTGGGTATATTAAGAGCCAATCTTCTTTACTATGCCGGCGCAATCCGTGCCGAACTCGTTTTCATCCAGTCGGCCTAGCGCACCGAATACGTCGCGGAAGCCGACCGCCCAGGCCTGGTTCTCGATTTCGATCTCCGTAGGACCGAGCTCGTTGCGATGCTCGTCTTCGATGAATCACAGTGATTCGATGGAGCCTCGCGTCCAACGTGCAACTTGAGGGACGGTCCTGGGAGCTAGGCTTCGTGCTTCATCTCCGGAGATGGATTCATTTACCTCTCTATTAAGATCAACTTCAAGGACGAGGCGACCAGTCAGAACCTTCCCGTCTCGGACGATAGACTCAAGCTCTGGTGACGCATCCTCAAATGCTAAGAGAAAGACTAGTGCGATATATTGCTGGCTGGTTTGGACATTGGAAGCATCGTTCTCCAAAGTGAGAGGGATGATTCTCTTGCTATTGTTCTCGGCTCGTATCACCCTGAGCAAACCATCCTTGATACCGGTATAAGGAAAGAATTGCTGGGAAATGGGCGATGCGGTTACCCAGAGCAGCTGTTTGGATTGCTGTATCCAGTTCTGGATCAGTCGGAACGTATCATACGACGGCTCGGCCAAGATCGATCCTTCCATGTCCGCGAGAAAGAGGACTTGATCGGTCAGACGCACTTCCGCTTCCGCGATCTGAGAGAGTGTAAAGACGACAGGCTGGTAGGTAGATAACTCAAACACTCCGCTCGACAGTGCTGATGTCAGACACTTCTGCTGTTCGTCATGGTCGTTGACGACAAGCAGGGCCCTCAAGATCTCAGTTACTGCGTGCGACGTCCTATCCGCAGTAGAAGTGATGATGCTCACATAGTTCGCTCTCTCGTCTTCGTAATCCCTAACAACCAACTCATTGCCAGAGAATCCAGTGTCTCTGAGCAAAGCGTCCCACTCCGCCTCAGTGATTGTTGGACACCATGCACGAGATTTCTCCTCAGCACACCACCAACCCGGGAGCACACCAAACCCAAAGCTCATTGCAAAACATTCTGGAACTTGAGTGATCTCTAGGGAGACCAGCTGGCCGCCGGGTTTCAGCGCACGCCGAAGGTTGCGCATAGTTCTGGCCAGGTTCTTGGTGGCATACAGCACACTACCTGCAATAATCATGTCGCAAGATCCAGGCTCGATACTCGCACCTATGTCATTTTCAAGACCGAGAGTCTTGAAGCTTATACGGCTACGGTAATTTGCGAAACGCCCACGTGCCCTTTCGAAATAGGCCGGTGAGATATCGGTGTAGATATACTCGTGGAAAGTAGTACCTCTAGTACGCTGTTCTATTCGATACAACATTATTAGGATCTGGTTCGTTATACCACTAATACCCGCGCCGACCTCGAGGATCTTCTAGTTAGGATTTTAATGGACGGCTAGTTCGAGATAAGAGAATAGCTTTTGGTTACAGGTGCGGCTGAAGAATTCGTTATACAGGTCCTGGGCTACCGGTGTTGTGAAGAGGAGATCAAGCGTATTAGTCTTACCGTAAATAATGGAAGGGAGGTTCTAAAGGACGTCGATGTAAAGCCTCCAGGATGGCCGGATCTCTCGTAGGCGTTCAAGCTCCAAGCTGAGTTATTCGTCGCTGAACTTATCTAGAGTCTTGCCTGGTATCTAGCGAAGCTATCTCTCGACCTACGATACGAATCGCTTGAGGTACTCTAGTATCTGTAATCTAATAGAGTCTTGTAGCTTAGGAAGGGTACGCTTAAGACGCGCGCGTATAGTATCTTCTAGCGAGATACAATATTCTATCGCCTAGGTCTCATCATCCGTAATCTCTAACGCAAAGTATTTAGAGAGTTACTGCGTAGTAAGCAAGGACAGCTATAGCTTCTAGTCGATGCTATGTAGTAATCGCTTCTAGACATCGCCTATCGATGTCTTGCCGGCGACGGCTGATATGCCAAGTTGTTTAGCATGGCAAAGTAGGGATCCAGCATAGCTCACTACCGTAATAGAGCAGTTGAGCCCCGTCGAAGATATGTTCAGCTTTGACTGGGTCATTATCCGGACGGCGCTGGTTTGCAGATGCTGCCATCCCGTTGCGGAAACCCAAAAATTACGCATATGACTCGGAATAAATGTCGAAAGCGTCTTCGTCACACGTCTTGATGGGGCTGTGCAACACAGCTGCAAGCAGTTGTCGAGCACAGTCGGATGTACTACACCCTCGTAAGGCTCTTCGGAGTTGTCGACGCGTGCAACGCAGAGCTCATACCTATCCCAGAAAATAGCTTTTAAAAGAGCGAAAGCTTCGCCATAGAAAAGGCCTTGCTTGACTAGCCAGTCGTAAAAGTCTTGCTGAGCAACGTGAATGGTGCATGAAAGCTTTGTCTCTTTGTAGCTGCTGAAGCAACCCTCCTCTATTACACGCGCTTCGCGTCCTCCGTCAATCTCGGATGGGCTATTCTCTTTGTGCTGTACATGAAAAATGGTCTTAAAACAATCAGTCCAGCTTCCATCGTCACCGAGAGAAAATATCACGACCTCGAAACGCAGGACCTCCCGCTCATAGGCCTGCTTAACAGCACGTAATTGTGTTACTACCTCGGTCTTTTTCTCTGGTTGGACGAAAATGGGACTCGAAAACGTGGCTTCCTTGACGAGATATCCGGATAGCATCTCCTGCGATTGCACTGTTTGCTTCACAGCTTCAAGGGCTATAACGATCATTCCGGCTGCTGGAAACACTATGGCTCCATCTACGACGTGGTCGGCAACCCAAGATGTCTCTTGGATACTCAATATCTTACGCCATCGCGGTTCGAGTGGGTTCCAGTCGGTGACACGTATCCCAAGCACGCTCCTTGGAGTAGCGCCACGCAGGCGCCAGTCACGGCTTAGTCGGCTTTCGTGCCAATACTGTTGACTGCGATCGAATGGATACTTTGGTATGTCTATGAGTATCGTAGCGGTGCCTGTGCTAGCAGTGTGCTGATTCACTGCAGTGATGGAGACGGGATAGCCGCGAGTAAAGAGGTGACCGGCTACCTCCATTGTCGTCGTCAGGGGCGGGATAGCTTCGATAAGACGGAGACATATTTGAACTCCTTGTGGTTTGGCATTTGACTTAATGTCTCAGTAATAGGTCGCCGTAGTGCACCGTATGGGCCGATCTCGATGTAGTCGGATATCGCTTTAATGCCGTCCAATTTAGGGGCCGCTTGGGCGAGATACTGCAATGCGTCGCCAAAGCGTACTGGTGAAGTCAGGCTGGCGGCCCAGTATTGTGCCGTTGACAACTCCATCGCAGTGAGCTTCTGACCGGTGACCGAGGACACCATCAACGTAGTTTTGGAGTCCAGTCTCGGCTCACCAAGATTATCCAGACAGGAAACGTACTCCGAAGCTATCTCTTGCATGAACGCGGTGTGGTATGCGATCCCCGTCTTGATCTTCTGCGCAAATATGCCGTTGTCATCCAGATGATATTTAGCGCATCCATGCCTGCTTCAGACCCGGCAAAGTTACGTTTGAAGGACTGTTGACGTAGCCAATATGAACATCTGCACCTGGAAGAAATTTATCGATGTAAGCACAGACTTGTCCTTCTTGGAGATTTGCGGACATCAAGGCCCTAGGTTTAGCGGAAGGTGGTACAGTCAAATAGCTTGGTGCAGAGTGACTTATGACATATGAGAGCGAATTGATTTGCGCCGCTTTAAATGTGACCGGACGTACAGGCTTCTAAGGGATAATCGTGCAGCGAGTTTTGATAAGTAGCCAATAAGTTTGCTGCACATTCAGGAGCCATAAAGAATTACAGGCTTCCAAGACGAAGTCGTGGTGCGCTTTGCATATGTAGTAGCTTTGTCACGGAGCTGCGGCGCAATTCTCGGTAATTCATCGAGTTCGGGAGCCAAAGGTTCCGACAGTGATCCGCATTTGAAACAGCGAAGCTACTCGGCCAGAGTTAGCGATCCAAAGTTGGAATCGTAAGGCATTTCCCTCCCTCCATAGTAATGCCAGAACAGCGCAGTCGAAGCAGAATGGGCTACTGGCATTCCACTATGTCTATACTAACCTGTCTATAGAGAAATAAATCTGCCTGTAAAAAAAGTCTAGGCTGCCGCTCGAAGGGGTTTTAGTAGTTAAATCTTTCTACCCTAGTAAGGGTTAAGGATCTATTAATACCGCGACCTTACGCATTAGTACGCTTGTCACAGGTGCTTGATTTTCCCTACTCCACTTCTCTCGAGCTTTAGACCTATATTATGTCTAGCTCTGTGGCTGAGAGAAATAAACAAGGTTTAGTATCCATAAACTTTTACATAATATCCGCAGTTGTTCTGATGTCACTTCTATAATTTGATATTACGTGATAGACAATGTTAATGCGTAGTGAAACGAATACATGTATGCGCAAACGCGGTACGGTGATTGAGTATGTGTCAACAGTCTAAGATGTTTCAAAAGTGTTGTGGAACACTATGTATTTTGAGGCTAAGCCATAAAAAGAAGGAAAGTGAACGGCGGCGGGCGAGGCGAAGACGGGACAAGCTCCACTTAGACCGAAGACTGAGCGTCAAGACTGAGGAGGAACAAGTGCAATGTTATCCAGGCAATCCCCAATCAGATGCACCGCAGTCGGGACACACCTAGTCTATGTCGACTGTGGTATTCACAGATATCAAGGGATAGGGGTCTTTAGGTTGCCTCTTTTTGCCATCACTCGTTATGTTGACCTCTCGTTCGGACTCGCCGAGCTGGTTATATGGTCCCAGCATATCCAACTCTAAGCTCTTCGAATCTTGCGGGCGTTTAGAACCGGAAAGCCGAGTTTTGGACAAGTTGGAGTACCAACTTCGTACGGATGTTGGGACGAGCGATTTCGTGAGCAGTGGCTTCAAGAGCGGCAGATTACCACAGAGCACAGCTGCGGCGACGGATATCGTTGACCACATAGGGCCTTTGATGAACATATCTATAGCAGACATTGAATCAGATCTTTGCAAAACTTGAAAGTCGAGGTAAATTTCCCGTTGTAATGATGATACGTACCGGCTGGCTCTGAGGGATTGTAGAGGTAGACAATCCTAAGAATTGATGCAACACACACACTGTTTGGAGCATCATTAGTCACTACGAGCCGTTGTGTGGGTGGAAAAGGCTTACAATCCTCCGAGTAGAAAGATCGAACTGATCAAGACTTTCTGAGTGCGCTTCAACTGCAAGGTATGAATCATCCTGACAGCCATGACGATGAGGGTTACATCGAGGATTGCATTCGTGATCTCGTAACCCAGCACAAAGCTTGCCAGGTTCAGACATTTCCCTGGCGCCGTCTCGTTCCAAACCTTGTGCACAGGAAGGCATTGAAGTAGGGTAACGAGCACCGATGCAATGTACCAGCACAAGCAGATGATGCCGATAACAATGCTCTGCTTCTTGAAGAACACTGTCGTAAAGATTCGGCAGTAGAAGAAAAGGATCGATATTTTCGTGGTGATGTTTGCGGTCTCGAAGATAACTCCGGCTGCGTAACTGATCTAGGAGAGTGCGTGAGCATTGTGCACAATTAGGATGGGAATGCTCCTCTGCAATCGATATACCTACTTTATAGATCTCAGTGTAATCCTTTGGCGCCAGAAGTACGGTAGTAATCTGCGCAGTGCCCAAGTATATCACTAGGGATGAGGGTTAGAGGCAGAGAGAAGGAGATGAAGAAGAAGACGGAGAAGGAGCAGAGCATTGCGAGCGTACTTCTGATCACTGAGCCAATATAGGCTACGAGTGTCGCCCATGCTACAAGCATGAAGCCATCGTCCCATGAGACTCGTGCCCCTGTCCGAACTTTCGCAAGAAACCTAAGCGCAACTGCGACAGTATCGATGACAAGACAAGCAATATGAAGTTGAACAAGAGAACGGGAAGTGGAGTCTAAGGCCACCATGGCGAAGTGAGGATGCGGTCCAAAACGGGTTGGTGTGATGATGGAAAGGTATAGCGGGAACGGGTAGGGCTTCGGTCAGCGAGGCTGCCCATTTTTAGGGCTCACTCCAGCGGGCACTCTAAGGGGGCGAGTTATTCAATATCCCAATAGCCTATACAGTTAGTGATCGACATTGGTCCTTGTTAGCGCTTACCCAAGTGCGATGGTGGCATGAGGGTGTAAGCTTACATACAGGGCTGATGCGGCACAGTGTGGAGTAGCCGACCCTTCGTCGATAAGGGTGATCGCGCCGCTCGGGCATCACTTCACCGAATGCGCTGCTTGAAAGATGACATATCGCTCTTGGCTTTGGGTCAGCAGTAAGATCGCTAATGCGTTGAGGTAACGGCTATGGTTTTCTATATTGCAGGACAAATGTGAAGATGCTCTGTGAGGTTTTTGTGACTATCAGTCCTAGCTCCCAGCCCGCCGGTAGGACAAGGATAGAGTTCCTTCGCACTCTTTGACCCAATCACACGTGTACATTTATATTAAGTGCGGCACAACCCCCAACAGCTTGTTGCGGCGCAATTTACGAATAAACATCGTCCTACGGGCACGGAAACCTGCATGCAGCCGGATTTGGCCTGCAAAAATTTTGCGCTTATCTGCCCGCGTCCCTCACTCACCCGTGTTAAGCGGGGCCACTTCGATGCTTTGCACCCTAATTTGAATACCTTGGACCCTTTCTCTATTGCGAGCGAACCCCATGGCGGATGTTCGACAGTACACCGTTCGGGTCGCCGACTCAGAAATTGAACGGCTTCGTTCAAAGCTTTCGTTGGCTACCTTTCCTGACGAACTTGAAGGCGCGGAGTGGGATTATGGCGCTCCTTTGTCAGACGTAAAGCGCCTGTCGACTTACTGGAAGGATCGATTCGATTGGAAGAAAGCAGAATATAATATCAATAAGCTCCCGAATCGCATGGTCACTATTGATATTGACGGTTTCGATCCGCTAGAGATACACTTTATCCATGCAGCTAGAGCAAACAAGGCAGCGATACCTCTACTTTTCGTTCACGGATGTATGTGTCGACTTCTCAAGCTTGGAGATAAAGCTAATAGTGCTTATCAAGGGCCAGGAAGCTTCCTCGAAGTTAGCAAGCTTCTGCCGTTGCTCAAGCAAAGCGAGCAGGAAGGCGGCCCATCATTTCACGTGGTGGCGCCATCGCTGCCGAATTTTGGTTTCTCGTCTCGGGTCAAAGAACGTGGTTTCGGGTTGGGCCAGTATGCCGAAACTTGCCACAAACTCATGCTAACCCTGGGATACGACGAGTATGTGACCCAAGGTGGTGACTGGGTAAGCAATTGTTTTACATGTCTAACTTTCTTAGGGAACCTGGCTGACACATATAAATAGGGTTCTACAATCACAAGAATCATGGGCCAACGATATCCATCATCTGTTAAAGCCAGCCATCTCAATCTTGTCCCTTCGGTCCCTCCATCCGCTAGTTCGCCCTTCTCCTTCGCATGGTTTTTGATCCGCCATGTACTGGGATTGTACACGCCAGCTGAAAAAGATGGCATGGAGCGCGGTATCAACTATCAAAAGTCAGGTATGGGCTACTTTCACCTGCAGACAACGAAGCCGCAAACGATCGGATATTCACTAGCAGATAGCCCCGTGGGTCTACTGGGGTGGGTATATGAGAAACTACACGATTGGACAGATAAATACCCCTGGAGTGACGAGGAAATATGTACGTGGGTAAGCCTGCTCTGGTTCAGTCGCGCAGGACCGGCGGCGAGTGTTCGTATCTATTACGAGGCCATTCGGGGAGAGTTTCCGGCAAAGGCCGGCGGTTTCGTACCACATGTGAAACTTGTAAGTAGGTGCATTTAAATTTTACTGACTGAGACTGATGTTATCGTAGGGACTAGCATATTTTCCGAAAGAGCTTTTCCGACTACCCAAGAGCTGGGGTAAGTCACTTGGACAGGTGGTGTACGAGAATGAAAATGAAAGTGGTGGACACTTCGCTGCTTGGGAGAAACCAGAAAGTATTGCAAGGGATTTGAGGATCATGTTCGGTAAGGGTGGTGGTGCTTACGGTGTCGTGTCGGGCAAAAATGGCTACCAAGGCTCTGACTAAGGCTTATGCTTCTTAGTGGACCCACCCTCTTTTTCAAGTAAATGTTTCAGGGGAGCTATGAATTGGGACAGAAAGGAACTTAAATTGCGTAGCTGTTAAGTATATGAGTCCTAATAAATGAGCTAAGTTCATGGCTTCCATTAGAACTTAATTAGAATCGAAAGGGATTCCCCCGTGCCGTAGGGTTATCGAAGAAGGGGGTATATACTATTCAATTACGGGCCTTTCATGTGATCTACGTTTCGATTCCTATTCGATGACTAAGCGTCGTAACGGAATAGGTTCGGGTCGTCGTCGCCCTTCCCATGAATATATTGGAGATCTGCACCATACGCCCATATTCCAGACAGTCTCCGGCTTTCTAATACCTAGGAAGGCGCCTTTATGCGGTATCGTACGCGTTCTACAGGCAGTCGCTCTGTACTAAGCTATATATTCGCCCAACTTATAAGGAGTGCGCCAGAACCGGGGGTGCGCCAGAACCCCGCACGCGGGCTTAGGGCCCCGCCGCTCCCCCCCAATTTAGGGGAAACTGGAAATGTAGTGATGGAATAAGTATACGTACGCCTACCTTAACTTTCGCACCTAGGCTGCGCTCCGCTTTGATAACGCCTATGGTTTAAGGTCTAACCGAATTCCTAGCCGCACTGTTCCGCGACTTGTTCTGTTGTGCAGTAACCCTCTTCAGCAACATAATCCATGCGTACCTAAGGTAATTAGCAGCAACATGGTCGAAAGCTTCGGTACGCCAATACGATCAGCTCAATTCGTATCCTCCGAAGCCCATCAAATAAGTTTGGTGCAATTCGTTGCTCATTTCCTTCCCAGGATGTCTGTTATTCTAGCAACGGCTTCGCGGCTAAAACCCGAAATCCGTCCGAGGCAGTAGCCCAGGATGTGAGGCGCTGAGACTAGCACAATTGAACCCATAACTCGGGTACGCTACGGCAATCTCGCTTACTTTGCTGACCTTAGGCGGCCTACTCGGATTCCTAGAGTGGTGCAGCGAGTCCGTTGTAACCGACTAGCTGTTGGGACGTGCCAGCCTGAAAAGCCATGAGGCGCGAGCAATCTTAGCGAATGCGGAGTGGAAATGATTGCACGGTTCCAGGATGAAGGTGTTGGTATAAGAGACAATGTGTCCCCAGGAAAAGGCTTTTATTGGTTTCATCTGCGTCGAATATCGGTCCAACGCTGCCCGATTCTTCCACGGCAGTCATGATGAAGCTGTCGCGCTCTCTTTTACTGGTTGCCACGTGGTGCTAATCAGCGCACCCTTCCTAGAGTCCATCACCGCGCAGCAACTCATCGGCTCCCACTTCGGCGTTCCCGACATTCTAGCGGTATATGACTACGTCATTCTTGGAAGTGGTACTGCCGGGCTTGCTGCCGACTCGAGGTACACTATCGCCGTCGTCAATGCTAGTGACTTTGCCGAGTTTGCGAATGGGAACTACTCGCAGATTCCGGCGTATGCTTCCATGTTTGGCGGCTCTGAGCCTTTCCTGAAGAACCCGGTGCTGGATTGGGAACAATATACTGCTCCTCAAAGTGTAAGTCGCCCTTATGGATGCCTGTTAACAATCGCTAACCACTTACTCGTTGGAACAGCAACTCAATGGGAGGACTATTTTTTACCCGTCTGGTAGGGTTCTCGGTGGGGCAAGTTCTCGTAATTATATGTGGTTTCCTCGGTATGTCTATGCCCCTCCTATAGCTCCTGAATTATCCAGTAACAAGATCTAGGACTAATTAACTCTCTTCCATCATAGGACATCAATCGGAGCTTTGAAGAAATGGGCCCAATTAACCGGTGATGACGCGTATTTATTCAAAAACCTATTACCATTCTACAGAAAAGTCAGTACCTTCACACCGCCCAACACCAAGACCCGACTGGCCAATGCCACTACGCTCTACAACCCGGCTCTGTACGCAAACGGAACTGTCCAAGCCAGCTACCCCAACTGAGCTAATCCCATCTCGTCATGGCTCCAAAAAGCGCTCGAGGCCCTAGGTTTAAAGAATCAGCCTGGCGGCCTTGCCGACGGCAATCTCTGGGGTTATGGCTATCCCGCATCTTCCATCGACCCTCGCATGGAGTCTAGGTCTTCGGCTGAAACGTCCTATCTCCGAGAAGCACTCCAACAGACGACTAACATGAATGTTTACAAAAACACCCTAGCCAAGAAAACTCTTTTCGATGGAAGCAAGAAAGCAATTGGTGCGATAGTCGAGAGCGGTGGCGTTGAATATCAGCTCAATGCAGTCAAAGAAATGATTGTCTCCACAGGGTTTGCGAGGTACGTCGGTGTGCGGAATGAGCTTGTAGTGCCCCTGATGCTAAACTGTATAGGTCACCGCAGCTTCTTATGGTGTCTGGAATTGGCCCTGCTGCTACCATGCAAGGTTTGGGAATTAATGTCATCTCCGATCTTCCCGGCGTCGGATAGAATATGGGGGTATGTTATCATCTCATCTCATATCCCTGCATGCCGACACCATCTTCCCTATCATCTAACAAAAACCTTTAGGACCACACGCTCGTATTTCCCACATATGCAGTCAACGTCCTAACCCACAACTCCTTCTCCGATCCCGCCATCATCGCCCAACACACCACCCTCTACCGCAACAGCCTCACCGGCCTCCTCACCAACAACGGAGGCGACATCCTCGCCTTCTCCAAGCTCCCAAACGCCACAGTCTCGAACTCCACCCTCTCCGCCATCGACTCCTTTTCCACGGACTGGCCGCACATCATGTTCATGTTCCTAGACGCTTATCTCGGCCTCAACAGGATGCCGCCCCTGGACGTACCAGCCGGAAACTACGTCTCCCCTATGGTCGCACTCACCGCGCCATTCTCCCGTGGAAACATCACCATCACCTCCACTGAAACCAACGATAACCCTGTCATCTCGCCTAATTGGTTGCTTGACCCGCGCGACCAGGAAATGGCTGTCGCGGCCTTCAAGTACGCTCCCCAAGTCATGACGCAGAAGGTCATTGCTTCCGTGATTGGCGCTGAGGCTTTTCCAGGTGCGGATGTTCAGTCCGATGCGGCTATTATGGCAGTTCTGAAGGAGCATGCCCTTGTCTCGCTCAGCCCGATGCTCGCACGGGCCGACCTCGAGAGCTTCCAGGAAATTCAGCCCCCAACGAGACCGGGCTTAGCCTACACCCTGGCCGCAGTGATACAAGGGGGTAACGTGCACGACTTCAACAACCATCTTGAGATGGGGAATGCTGGATAGGTACGGGGGAACGGAACTAAGAAGTAAATGAAGACCGGCTACACAAGGTTACGGCTGCGCCTTCCAACCGTGCCGCATGCAGACCCTTCTAGGAGTCAACGAAGATTTGGCTCCTGTGGTGCGCGAGATCCCCAATCTCTGGCATCAGCAGCTGCGCGACGACAACAAGATGCCCGGGTGGGGTCGTGAATTCGACCATAAGTCTGATATGCTGTTGGGTAAAGCGGGCGAGATTTTGAGCCGTAGGGGCGGTATTTGCGACAATACGTATAGGTTTACTATTGCGTATGGGCGGTTGAGCATGAGTTTGCCATATATTGCCTATCGTACTGTTGATGCCATTATTATGGCGTTTGGGGCGATTTCTCCGGTGAGGGAGCCTTAAGGAAGGGGGGGGGAGGGGGGATGGAGATTGTGTTTTGTAGCGTAAGGGTCGGGGTTGGGTTGTTCACGAGTTATTTGACGTCTGGATTGTCGGCAGACACCTCAGTAATAAATATTGGTTTGGATTTTCATGGTGGCCGTCTTTTTTGAAGGTCTGCACGAAGCACAGTAGGAGTTTGTACACAGTAGAGGTGCTATACCCACACCTTATACACGATAGTAGTGCTGTAGAGCTGTACACAGTAATACCGACGAGGTGATGTTTCGAACATTAACACGCGACGAGCAATGACATGTGTTGTCGAGCCGCAGAGCGCTCAGTAATAAATATATATACAGTCAAATGTAATACACATTATTCCTTGCACTCCGTCTACTTATCCGAATACGTGCTCAGCGGTAGCCCATCCGGAACCCGGATCCACTGCTTCGTAATAGGATCCAAAAATTCATCTTGCTGCTGGGCCCATTCCCGCCTCACAATCTCCGCCCTCCGGCTATCCCTCGGCCGGATATCACACTCGAACGGTGCTGGCACCATTGCTAGCCCGCCCCTCAGATCCTCCGTATCGATCTTGCTCGGATCAGGCGTAGTAATATTGAAAGCCCACAGCATACAAGCCATGGACAGGAACAAACTCCGCTCCGCAATATGAATGCCCTGGCAGAGCCGCCTACCAGCGCCGAATATGTAATTATGCCGCGGAATAGAAGGATCACTAGACGTAGCAATCTCATGTTCCGATCTCTTTTCGTCCTTGAATCGCAACGGATCGAATCGCCGTGGATCAGGCCAGTTCTCCGGGTCCATGTTCAGCGCCCAGACATTAAGCACCACCGCTGCTCCTGCGGGAATGAGGTAGCCCTCGTACATGTCATCCTTCAACGGCGAATGAGGTACTAGCAATGCAGTCGTAGGCATCCAGCGCAACGTTTCCTTGACGCATCCACGGATATAAGGGAGCGATGCCATATCGTCAAGCGTGGGGAGACGATCGGTTCCCACCGCTGAGTCCAGCTCCTCCTGCGCTCGACGCTGGACATCAGGATGTGTCACCATAGCCATGAGGAAGCCGAAGAGCTCGTCGGACGTCGTGCTGCTGCCTGCCTCCACAATATCGCCTGCTATGTACGAGGCCAGCTGATCAGAGAAACCCTCAACCTTTTGTGCCTGGACAAGAGACGCGGTGAAGCACGGCACTGCTTTACCATCGTGCACTTTCTTCTTTCCCTCCAGCCAGAGGTCAAGGAATACGGATATGCAGCGGCGATCGAGATCTAATGCTTTGCGGCAGACGGGCAGAAGCCGCTTGGGTGTGTTTTGGAGTATCGGGTAGCAATCCATAAGCCGGGCGGGGATTGTTACGGCTAACTCGCAAACTTCGTAGAAGATAGAAACAACGCTCTGCAATCTGGCATCGGACCACGTTGTCGTGCAGAAACCGTAGACCATTTGGCATGTCACGGCGTTGGAGTACCGCTGGATATGCTTTTTGTGTTCGGCGGCGTTGTCGAGGATATCGACGAGCATCTGGCGGCTCTCGAGAGCCTGGTAGGGCGTGTAGGCGAGAATTGCTTTCGCATTCAATATCTTATGGTTTATTCGGTGGATCTGGCGCCACGTGGGAGTGTATTTCTGCCTCTAGCTTTAGAATCCTGAAATGCATGTCTGCCGACATTCCAACTTACCATTGCGACTTGTCGTAGTCCTCGGCTAGCCAAATCAGACAAGATGTAGAGATCCGGGCGGGAGGAGTAAACAACTCCACGCTTGTCCAGCAAATCCTTTGCAACCTTGTGCGATTGCAACATGATAAGCGGACTCGAGCCCACCATGAGCGAGTATATCGGCCCATATTTCTTCCCCCATTGCGCGAAATGTTTGTAAGGCTTGAATGTGGGTATGGAATGCAGGTTCCCAATCAAAGGAAGGGTTCGAGGACCTGGAGGCAAACCGGCTGGTCGTCCTCCAACCTGCAATAACCTCACCAAAGTATAGACGGCGACCGCGGCGACGCCTACCAGCAGAAGAGGTGAGGCAATGATGGCTTTCTCAAAGATCACAGCCATGACTTGCGATTTGAGGATAGAACAACCAACGACGATTCAATTTGAACGAGGAATTTGGAGAGATGCTGTTGTCCACAAGTTCGTGTTGGACGTACATGTATGGTTCGAGCTGATTTGGTGGGGCTATGCTAGCGCCAGCAGGCAGGCGTATTCGAAGGTTGGGGTACACTGCAGTAGCGTGGCTCATCACCGTGCATAACGCGTATGGCGTGATAATGCTACAGTATTATAAAATAAGCTGACCGCAGCCTTACCGCCGTATCGATTGCACCTCAACATCTGGCGGCACCCACACTACGCCGCAACGTATTTAGCCTATATTACCTAATACATACTGCGATAAAGAATATGCGCCGTATAGGTATGTGGTGTAGCACGGTATCGCCCCGTTATGGCAATACCAGCTGTATAGACTAATATCTGGATTAATATAAGTTTGCGTGTATATGCTCTGATTCATTAAAGTCGGAGTCTGAAAATAACAGGGGACTACCAGCCGGTAATGTCAGACTTCGAGTAAAACGGGATGCTAGGGTCATTCGAAATCTTCTTGGAAAGAGACATCAACATACATATCCCTGCGTCTATATCCCTGCACCCCCTGTGCCACACAGCCCCCAAGAGACAAAAAACCTGTTGCCGCTGCGCCTATCCCGATCGATCCATCACGCCCGCTCGTGATAGAGAAGCCCGTGCGTAATTCCGTAAACTTCCTACATATGTGTACGCGCCTGCCAATACCTAGTTCTTCACGTTCTTTGAAATTTAGTTCATGCATTAATCTCTCGTGCCTGCGAACAAGAGATCACAAATTCTCAACTACAATGGACTATTCCGACCCTGACGCATTAACCCTGCCCTACCAGCTGACCAAGAAAGTCCGCCGTGATGTCTATCCACTGTTAGAGCCAACGCAGCCAGAGCTGTCAGCGAAAGGAAAAACAGTGCTCATTACTGGCGTTTCTGGGGGCATAGGCAAGGTAAGCATGATTTCCAGCGACTCGATTTTCCTTCCTGTGACCAATAGATTAGGCCATCGCCGAATCGTGGGCTACCGCGGGAGCTTCTGGCATCGTAATCACCGGGCGCAACGTCGATGCGCTTGAGAGCGTCGCAACGCGGCTTCAGAGTCTTGCCCCGTCCGGCACCAAAGTCCTCGCCCAGGCAGCCGATATTACCAACGAAGCCTCGGTCGCGGCGCTCTTCGCAGCCGCCAAGGAGGCGGTCGGCAAGGTCGATGTGCTCATCAACAGCGCAGGCAGTTTGGAAGGAGGCTTCCTAGGCACCGCCGATCCTGCGAAATTCTTCAGCGATTTCCAGGTCAACGTGCTGGGGACGTACCTAGTGACGCACCACTTTCTTGCCCAGGCGGATGGGGTCGGCACCGTCATTAGCTTCACGACGGGCGCCATCGCCGCCGTGTTCCCTGGTATGGGCGGCTACACGGCGTCTAAGTTGGCCCTTACCCGTATTATGGAAAACCTGCACGCCGAGCAACCAAACATCCGCGTTTTCGTACTCATTCCAGGAATTGTCCAGACCGGGATGACGCTCGATGCGATGAAGCCGTATGCTAAGGATACCCCTGGTCTTAGTGGTAGCTGGACACTCTTCCTATCTACTCCGCGCGCCGAATGGATGCGCGGCGGCATAGTCAGCGTAAATTGTGAGTCCCCCTTCTAGTGTTCAAACTCGCTACCCCTCTGACGTAAGACGGCATCAACAGGGGATATCGATGAGATGGAGGCTCACAAGGATCAGATTGTTCGCGACAATCTGCTCGGTCGGGCTTTTCTAAACGCCAAGCTCGGGAAAGATGGGCATCCCTGGACGTGAGGCGGTGGTTAAGCGCAACGAGATCTGTATCATGGAACCGATACGAGTATACCTGAAGATACGAGACAGAGTCACCTTTGGGGATCCCGGAGCCGCTGTAGAACAACCGGGAGGCGCTTGTGGGTGCCCGCGGGCGGCCCGCGAGGAGGAGTGACAGCCCGGGACAAGGGCGATCCCTCTATAGCTATAAATAGGTCGGGACTTCTCTAAAAGTCAGATTTTATTCTGTTCTTTCTTCCTCGTCTCCCGTTCTGTGCCATGTCTATAGCTCCCGGTTATCGGTATATCAATGATCATGACAAGATATGACTTCGCCCTGACAGTCTAGCAGAATGCGAGGCAGTGGTTCGAGTAGCGAGGGTACCAAGTGATCGTCTCTACGCAGTATATCCCATTATCTTGCTCCGGGCGAATTTCCTCTTTATTCATATTCGCCTTCTCCGCCTTTACTTTTCTTGGCCCTTCTGGTCACACGTTTGGTGAAACCACATAGAAGCGAGTGCATTGGGTCGGATTGCGTGGAAATGTCGCCAAGGCAAAGATGTATTTCGCAATTCTACAGTAGGCTCTATGGATCCATCGCCGTTCTTGGACGCATTGCCGTTATATCATGCTAGAGTTATAGCTTGCTAAAGTTAAGATATACATATAAACAATGGCGCGGCAGAGGTACGGGATCAGTGCGTCCAACGCTATTCCTCATGGGAAACGAGCTCCTCGTATTTACAGAAGGCAACCGCGCCACACCTACCTGGAGGCTTCATTCCCTGCTGTCATCCAACTTTTTCCTCCAACACGCTTAGAATCCAGATTCAAGATGGCTATCCTCCTGAGCTTGCTTCTCGCCGCTGTGATTGCGCTCGTCTTTCTTGTCTTTCGTCGCCGTTATGAAGTCTATTCGACCACATGCGTCAATATCATTGCGCTCCGCCCCGCAAACACTGGTCAAAAGACATATTCTTCGGCATGGACTTCACATTCGAAATGCACTCCACTCTGGCAATGATGAAAAGGAACCACGATCGCTTCGGTCTGACCTATCAGCCGCAGTCCCTCTTCGGAGATCCAGTCCTCAACACGATCGCGCCTGAGAACTTACCTCTGATCCATTCCAACGGCAAGAACTATGGAATACAGCCCGTGAGGCTTCCCGGAATGGAATACTTCTGCGGCCAGGGATTCCTGACCACTGATGGCCTGACTTGGCTACAGGCAAGGAAAATGTTGAAACCCTCCTTTGCGAAGCCGAATATTTCACAATTGGATTTCATAGGTCAAGAAACTCGCAAGTTGTTGAGTAAACTTCCCACTGACGGCACAACTATTGATCTTCAGCCTCCGTTGTTCATCACTGTAAGATGTATTGTACATGACTTCCCAATCATATCATCGCTGAGCAGTGTCTAGTTTCTGCATAGCTCCTTACACTTCCTACTTGGGATCGACCCTTCTGAGACGGATCAAGCTCCGTATACAGCCGAGCAATTCATCGAGAGCTTCCATGCCGCCGTCCTTGGTACAGGAATTCGCATCATGCTAGGACGCTTCAAAAGCCTTGCGCCGAAAGCAGCTTATGTGGATGCATGTAGGCGCGCACAAGAGTACATTGAATACTACATCAAACGGGCGCTCCAGGACTCCGCCTCGGAACAAGGATCTCTGTCCACGCATGAGCCACTACGCCGACAGCGCAGCATGGTTCAAGGATTGGCGACGCAGACGAACGATATGAACTTCATTCGGAGTCAAATTTTACAAGGTATGCTGGCCGCGCAAGAGACGACCTCGGTGTTGGTTTCGAATACCGTGTTTCTACTGGCCCGACATCCGGACGAGTGGGCACAACTTAGGACAGAGGTCCTGAGCTACGGTGAAGCTCTTTTCGACTTCCACAATTTGTCTTCCTTCAAACCTCTGCGGCACATACTGAACGAAGGTGTGTCAATGTGCGCGCAATCGGTATTATCTGTGCCTTTACTAATCGTGGATAGCCCTTCGGCTTCATCCAGTGTTCCCAATGCTTGGTCAAACTTGCCTCCAAGATACTACGCTGCCGGTTGGTGGAGGCGAAAACCAGGATCGACCAATCTACGTTACCAAAGGAACATTCGTTTTAACAAGCTATATTGCAATGCATATGGATGACAAGGTGTTTGGAAAGAGCCCGGAGTTGTTTCGACCAAGCCGCTGGAACGACATCCGCCCCTCGCAGTGGGAGTACATGCCGTTTGGAGGAGGCGAGAGGGCCTGCCTGGGAAGAGAGAAAGTATTGGCAGAAGCGGCATATGTTGTCGGTCGCTTGGCGCAAAGCTTCGCAAGGGTAGAGTCTCGAGACGATAAACCGTGGACGGAAGTGGTCAGAATGACCGCGAAAAACGCAAACGGTTGCAAGGTTGGGCTGTTCCGAGAGTAGGCACCCAAATGAGGTACTGTCGTGTCACCGGAGAACAAAGGATCCATACAGGAGCTCTGCTGTTCTATCAGCTGCATGCTTATCAAAATTGGTGCCCACATATGCTGCGCCACCGGGAAACAGAGCTTGCAAGTTTGAGCCGGCTAAATAGCCACAGATGCAGCTGCTTGTGTCGCGTCGGCATACTTAGTGCCTGTTTGTGATTAATAATTGAGTGTCCTAGAAAGGCGGACCTCGAAGGATGCGGCAACTGTCCGTACGTCTTATGCGTATGTGTAATACGCTCCCTGTTTCTACGCAGCTACGACGAGCGCTGCAGCCCTTTTCGATCGATTTCATTCCGACGAAGGGTAGGAACATACAATGAGGGAGTTGAAACGCTTATCGGCGTGAATTGTAGTATCGAGCGGATTGGTACCTCGCGATGTACCCTAGGTTGTACAAAACATGCAAGCAGTGAGATGATTTGATGTAATTAGTAATGTGGGAATTCTATGACTTCTTCATACGGAAACAACGAGATAAGCGCAAAACTATTTCCTAAGAGCCCTACCCGTATTTGTATCTTCCTAAATCCGCTCTGCCGTCAGCCTGATGAGCTTTTAGGCCCTGACATTCCTATGACATTCCATACGATATCACACCCATTTGTTGTCTTCGTCCGAGAGAGTCTGTCGAACCATGATGGTGTCAGACCGCTGACTTATAGCGTTAACATCACTCATCGTTCCCCCTAGGGCTGTAACTGGCTCCGAGCCTCTTGTAGATAGCTCGTACCAAGCCCTTCTCTCGCCCTTTAGTGAGGTCCCGGAGGGTTTATTGGGCGAATAAGCGCCAGGTAGGTCGGCTTTGCTTATCGAGCGACTCCGGATGAAGAACAGAGAGCGAATACTCCCAATCAACGATTCGAGCCCGCGATGAGTATAGAGCAGGGGTCCTAGAGTTGGCAAGCATGCCGTGATGATCGATGCGAAGGCCTCGATGTGTGCCCAGAGATCGTTGTTATCGGCTAGCTCTGTTGGACCTCGAGTTAGCACAGAGCTTTAGGTCTATGAGCTATTGACTTACCTAATGTACGAGAGCCATCTCCGCCGTAGTACGTGAGAAGCGTATAACCATAGTAGAGCCGTACTATAGAAGAAACTATATAGCTAATTATATTAGAGATGATGTATATCTATGTTTGAGTAACTTACAAGCCTCCGGAAAGGAATATAGCAATGATCGATACCTTTTTAACTGGAGGTAGCTGTACCTTTGCGATGATTGGTATGGGAAGAATCAAGATGGCTAAGTTAAGTATGATTTTAATTACAGCCATAGCTATGAGCATGGCGGGAAAGTCCACTAGAAACTCGGTGCCATCTAGTAACGGGGGCGTAGTCCAGAAAGTTGAGATGTTCCGCGAGCTGAAAAGCACGGCCTGAGCTTATTAGCAAATGTTTAGTAAGGGAGGTGTCAGCGAAGCCTACGAAGAAGGCGCTGATGATGAATATTGTATTAGCTACTAGTAAGATAGTTGATAGTATCGTAAACATTCGTTCGAGTTTGAATATCCGTCTGTAGAAGAGGTTAAAAGAAATCTTGATTACTCCGTATATAAAGTGACAGATAATAATATCGGTAAATAGAACCTGCTTGTATTAGTAGATATCTAACCTTTATAATTGATAATAGTTAAGACGTGGGAATCTATACCTTTCTGTACTGTATCCATGTCGTATACGTGAAAGACTGGAATGGTACGCCGCGAACGCTAGAGCTGGCCGCCCAGATGGCACTCGTATAGATGCCGGCTGAATAGATCTAGAAGAGTCGTTAGTAGTGCGTAGTCGCTCTATTCTAGTACCTACCAATGCGAAGAGAATAGTCCAGTCATCCCATTTCAAGGAAGCTCTGCCCTTGATGCGTGCAGTGAAGCGCAAAGCGACTGCTAGACATGCTACCGCAAGAAGAACCGCATTCGTAACGATGCCATCAATAGCATCTCGTGTGAGCGCCATTTTAATCCGGTTGTCGTAAGTGGACGTCTCTGTGGCGCCTTGGGAATGATCGTAATAGCAACACGCGGTTAAGGTTCGCCTTGACGAGGAGTCTCAGTTGCCCAAAAGTCGATTTCTTGACGGCACTACGTTTCTAAATGCCAATACAGTCGGGGGAAAGGGGAAGGGCCGACAGCGGACAGAATCCTGAGAGGGATCGCGCCCTCCGGTTCGGCAGAGCAGTTCCGCCCCAGCAGTGCAGCGAGCTGAGCCCTAGAGCCCGAAATCGTTCCGAGCTTTTCATGCAGTCATAAGGTCGAGGTTACCTGCGGTCTAACTAGATTCCACTTATTCTAGACATCTTCGGCCCGTCGGGGGGGGGGGGGGGGGGGGGGGGGGGGGGGGGGGGGGGGGGGGGGGGGGGGGGGGGGGGGGGGGGGGGGGGCG
>JASJFT010000057.1:89618-228414 GCA_030770425.1 Darksidea phi
ACCCCAAAAGTCGACCTCGTTTTTTATCCTGCAAAATGGCGGGGGTTCCCGGGGGGGTAAAAATTACCCCATATTTATATACAAACGGGGCCCGCGCCCCCCCCCCCCCCCCCCCCTCTCCTCCGCTAACAATCCATCATTAGCTATCTGCTCCAAAACATATTCGTCGAAGTCATCCTCTCCCATATCTATTCTGTCTATCTCTGCATCAAGCATATCGTCATCAAATTCCTCGCTTTCTTCATCAATAACGGCTACCTGCGCTGATTCATCTGGTATTCTTTCGTTTACTGAGAAACTTGGAAGACCTGGATCGATAAGCATGTGAGAATCGATCTTCCCCGGTATTGGACGATTGCTAGCTCTGTGGAAATACGCCTCAATTAGCTCTATAGTCATGGTCACATCCACACCTGGATTGTGCCAATATTTTGAAAGCTCTCGCCGCTTTGGGAATACGATGCGGTGTAGTACACCCAGACTCAGCGGAAAGGTCGATCTGTTAAGATTCGTAGTTGATCTGACAAGATTCCACCATAATAAGGGACACTCTACCTTCTTTGGCTTCGGCGGTATTAAGTTGGCTCTCCCGGCTTTCTCCAGTCCGAACTGCAAGCATAGAAAATCTTGATTGTTTTTGCTCCAGTCGAGAAAGATCTACAAGCTCCCATGTTTCTGAAGGTAGATTAGCGGTGTTTAAAACAATATGGGCTCACTAACTGTAGTGTAAGAATCGATCATGTCGCCAATTTCACCCCAGGATATGCCTCGGGTAGGTAGGTTATCAACAGCGCCATAGTGTAAAGCAAATTGTGCTTTCTATAGAAACTTACGGTACGTATCGTTGCTCCTTCGACGCTTTAGGCAGGTTGATTTAAGTCTCTCGAAGAATTCGAGGGTTGATATGCCATGATTAATTGAAGTTGGAGGGACGATCTATTCCCGGAGGGCATTTGCGGCAGCGATTTAGAAAACGGCTTCGTGCTTTAGGGTATCTAGTAATTTCGTACTATACTCGAAGTCGACAATGATCGTCGTGTATGGGTTTTTGGTCCATGCTTTCATAACACGAAGGACTGGTGGCGTCAGCGGGAACGGCCGTTTGGGGTGAAAGATCGCTCTCAAGGCTGTTGAATAACCATCTGGTTCATTTTCAGCTGTAGAAAGGTATTTTGGACCGGCACAAGTAGATCTGGGATCGGCGAATACGGCAAGTGGCATTCGAGTATAACACTTCCGGTACTGAAGGTACGAACATGTAGCTTCATGATAAGCGTCATTTGACTGCACTTCGCGAACGCATCCCTAAGCCCATACCTGCCTCCGGCAACCGCCGCCGTTATGATCCCCGAGATATCGCGTTCTAGTCTCACAGCACCAAGTTCATTGACAAGCCCATAGTAGCTCTTGATACGTCTCTCTAGCGCAGTAGCGAGATACGCGACCGCGACGGTGAGCAAGCGTTCGAAATTCGCGGACGTAAGGATACGCTTGATGGGGCGAATGAGCGCGCTCCATCCGCGATCGAAGCGCGATTTTACTAGGTTGTCGGTGTCGTCTTCGTCGTCTGCGGCGGCGCCTTCGGAGGGTTTGTAGTTCACTTCACGGAAGGCTTCAGTAAGGATAGGTCGGACGCGGGGTTTCAAGACGTTATAGAAGGCTACTTGGATTCGGTCGTTAAGGAGCTCGCCGCTTTTAACAGCAAAGGCATGTTCCATCGATCTGAGTGTGTTTTCGACGAATTTGGCGTCGTGGCCGAACGGGAATAGGTTCTCGAGGTTAGACTTAGGTGCTTCTTCTCCGCCGGTAGATTGAGCGGGAGGTAAGTCGAGCTGCTGTTGGATGATGCGCTTGATGTAGCCGTTGGCGATGTCAAGGTTATTAAGTAGGACAAGAAACGCGATGACTATGTCTTCAGGCGGAAGACCGCCAGGAATAACGGCTCTTGGGTAGCTTTCGTCGCGCATCTTACGCTGGATCATGCCGATGAATTCGGTGCTGAGTACTCGGCCGATGTCTGGGACTATAGTACCAATAACGGTTCGTTGAGAGGTAGCTAAGGAACGTTGTAGGACCTGGTTGAGTATATACATGACGGTATCTACGGCAGTCGTAATAAAGGGCGGTTCTGCGCCGAGGGGTTTCGTCGGATTGAGATTAAGGTCTGAGGGTAACTGGTCCATCTGGAAGGCTTTCTCCACGGACCGTCTGAAGAAGAAGGTCGTCATAATGTTATAAGGTTCGATTAGATGGCTTGTCACCTTTCTGTTTAGGCCACTAGTAGAGAGGAAGTGCGGCATGACTAGCCCATGATCGATACGGTCTTCTGGCTCAACGGGCTATAGATGTCAGAAAACGTTGCGGAGGATATCGAATGAGTAGCAGCCATCGCGTCGTCAAACTTAGGGAATAGTTGCGGAAGATATACAGATAGAACTTACAGCACACTTAGATGAGATAAATCGTGAGTATAGCGCCCATCGACCTAGTACTAGAGCGCTCTCAGCGAGTAGCGCATCGACCTCCTTCATGTTTACCGCCCCTTCATCCTCGCTCGTCCATCCGGTGGCGTTGGCAGGTGAGCTTGAGCGGGGCGTTCCTGAAGCTGGTTTCTGTGACGGCAAGAAGCTCTGAACGAGAAATGAGAATGGATACGACTTGATATCGGTTAGCTTCCGGTCTATAGTGCGCTCATCGTACCAGGTATCTAGTATAATGCCGCCCTGTATATCGGCCTCGATCTGAAGCCGTTCGATAACTTTCGCCATTACGCCCGGCCCATAGTAACGCTCTACTAGAGGCTTATGGCCATCCACAAGCTGTGTAATGTGCTCAAACAATTCAGTAATAACTTTGCCGTAGAAGTAGCCCTCATTCCTTTGTAGACCAGTAACGGAATTGAAGTTTGCCCGCGCTCTTGAAGCTACGCCCTGACATACATAACGCCCGTATGCATCCAAGCCTACGTCTATCCGCCCAATTAAGGGGAATAGCTTGAAGAACCTCGTTACCCGCGAGCTATCTCCATCTTGGGCAGCCTTCTCAAACTCTCGTAGAAATAGCCCACACAGCGACTCGGCGGTAGTATTCAGCGTTACCCGTGGAAGGTCGGGTACTTCGGCTGTAGGTACAATCCCTTCTGTAAAGCTGCTGTCTATGACCTCGTCTGGTATTTTTAAAGCCCTACTCAGATAGCCTGCGGCCGTCTCCCAGTCCTGCGCACCCATGGAGCCATGTACGCCTAGTACGCATGCCTTTAGTTCTGCCACCTGCTCTACTACGTCTAGCGTCGCCTTCACATTCGACTGCTCCTGGTCTAATCGCTCGATGGCGCTCGAGATGCGGTTCGCGGTCGAGGCGGCGTCGGCGAGCATGCCATTGCTGATGGCGCGCGTGTTAACCACGTGGGTGCCGAGGTGGCCGCGAAGGAGGTCGAGTCTGCCCAGTTCGCGCGACAGGCCCTTTTGCGAGGCTATGAGGTCGTTGAGGCGCTGCGTTACGGTGGTCTCTTGCTGGTGCAGATGGGCGAGGGCTTGGTGGATCTCCGCCAGCGAGGTGGTCGCGAAGATGTCGGGCTCGTGAGCCACGGTTCTATTCTCCATGTTCGGAAATAATGCGGACGTGGAATGCAGCGGGGATCAACGGCTTGGAGTGTGAATTACGTTATGTAAGAGTTGCCGATGCCAAGAAATCGTTAGCTTAGACCCCCACCAGTTTGAAGATGCCGTTATCACCGTTATTCCTACTGCTAGGCTCCAATCCGTGCTAATACTAGGAGATACGCTTATACTAAAATGTTTCATCCACCCTAACTCCTCCTATGAGACTCGGCGGAAATAGTTTCGTCTCGCCTATTCTAAATCCTTCCAGAAATCATCCCGAGGCTTGAACGTTAGATACGGACCGTCATGGCCGGCTATGAACTGATCATACAACTGGAACTCATCGGTACGTCCCCTCCCAATCGTACTCCCCGCTTTCCCTCCCCCAACACTGTCGAGCTTAGTGTCCTGTACGCGCTCAAAGTCAAAATACCACACAGTCTTGGCCAGCACAAGACTAGCCTCCATATATGCCATAGTCTTCCCCGCGCATGATCGCGAACCAACTCCGAAGGGCGCGAAGGCTTCGTGGACGTGCTTGCGGTTATTCTTGGCGTTATCGTCCGCAAGCCATCGCTCGGGTTTGAAGGCGAAGGGCTCGGGGAAATATTCTTCGTTGTGATGGATTGTGTATGTGTTGACGCCGACCCATGTCCCGGCGGGTACTGCGTGACCATCAATGATGAGGGGTTCGTTGCTGTCGCCATCGCCTACGGGAAGTTCTCGCCATAGCGTGCCGGAAATGGGAGGTGAGATGCGCATGCTTTCATCGAGGACGGCGCGGAGGTATGTGCAGCTTGACAGTAGTGAACCTGTTTGGATTTCAGCGCTGGAGGAGAACTTGTCGCGAATTTCCGAGGTGAGTCTTGAGTAGCAGCTGGGGTTACGCGAGAGGTAGAAGAAGGCGGCTGATAAGGTCGTTGCTGTGGTATCGCCCCCTTTTTCTTAAGTTAGCGTTGCCCAACAGAAGAAGGGTCGTGGAGATACCAGGGAGAGGGTCATACCGGCAGGGAAGAAGAAAGTAGCCTCCGACCAAAGCTCACTCATTCTAATTTTTGTCCCCGTCTCAGGGTCTTTAGCATCCACCACGTACGAAAACAAATCCTCCTTCGCATCCTTCCCCTCAGCCAGCCTCTCCTTCACAAGTCGCTTTAGCAAAAAATAGTACTGCATCCGCAACTTATACAGCGCCGGAAACAAAAACTCAACCCCCATCCACTGCACCCCTGGTGCCTGAATATACACATTATTGCGATAACTGCCGCCCTCTAGACCTTTTAATACAAATGCATTTGTCTCCTTGGTCTGCAGGTCGAGATCGTAGCCGAAGCCGAATTTGCCAATAACTTCGAGGCCGAGCCGCTTGCAGCGAACGGACATGTTTGCAGGTTCGTTGGCGCGGCTGGCGCGCAGGAGCAGCACAAGGAATGTGTTTATGTGGGTGAGGAGGATAGGTTCGAAGCGGCGCATCTTTTGCTCCGAGAGGGCCTTGCTTATCATGCGGCGTTTTATGCGGTGCAGGTCCTTGTTAAGGCAGTTGAAGATGCTGTAGGTGTCGGGTTTTATTTGTGTGACGAGATAGGAGGGGACTTTGTTAATGCGTTCGCTTTGGTAGATGTCTATGGTACTTATTAGAGAGGGGAAGAAGCGTTATGTGTTCCTTGGTGAAGTTACCGTGTAGAGCTCGATGCGAGTTGAAGACCAGCTTATTGGGTCCATGTCTGATGACAGGGCCTATTCATCGTTAGTTAAATGTATGGAGAGGGCTATGTTGAGGGTGCAAAGACTTGCCATATTTTTGGTGGTCAAGGTAGGTTACCAAATGTTGCCGCTTGAGCAATGCATAGATTGCGACATACCAGTCTGTGATTGCGGCAACAACGGGGCCGGGGTATTTGCTCAGAGGATGGAGTGTGAGCCGGTAGCTGTAGACGACGATGGACTATTACAGGTGAGTGGAGAAGATCTTAAAATGTTCGACTATACACCTACCCGCAACACGAACGCGAACAAGAGGTATTCGCCGACAGTGTAGAAGATATCAAAAGCGCTCCACGCCATTCTTGCTAGCAGGTGGTTAACTAGTGTCGGTTTCGATACAGTGAGGAAGAGAGACGTTGAGCAAAAACACAGATCAGGGCCTGGCAGGTTTTCATAGGCGCCCGTACATATGTGGCACAGCACACACAAACGTGACCTCGGTTTCCGACACTTATTAAAAGTTGGTGTTTCACAGAAACTCTCACACGATAATATCACAGGTTGAATGTCTGTATGCCTGTAGCTGCATGTCGGCGACTATCGGATCATGCGTATTTCAGTTGCCCACGTCTTTCAAACCTTGAGAGTCAGCCTAGCCTGCAGAGCTGCACGTTGGTGAGCCTAGTACACGCCGCATTGCAATAGCCTATCCGCGTGTTCATTTAGATTCGGATGTCTCACCGGTTCAACACATTACCCACGCGAGCGTTTCACAAGGCTAGTGTCTAGCTTGGCGTTGACCGGCGACTTCACTCCAAGCGCCCCAATTTTCAGCTCTCATTTGATTGGTTGTTTCCTTTTTATTGGTTGCCTTCTCTCGAAGTGGTTGCCCCTGTGTTCGCCAGTTTCCTGCTTTTTAGTCCTACCATACCGACAGTTTGGTTCATTAGTTTTTAGTATTGCCGTACCGACAGTTTGGATGAGTACACCACAAAAGCGGCGAGGACTTTGGGCCGAGAAAATGGAAAGGAGTCAGCGCCGTTGCGGATCCGGGACTAGCGTGACATCTTGTGAGGCGTGGCTTCATTCTTTCCCGCTTCCGGCTACAACGTTCATGGCATAAGGCATATGACTCGATTAAGCTAGGCAAGATTAGATTGGCAAGTGCTATCTCCTCTCCGTTGTTACCTTCATGTCTTGGAAATTCTCTTGGGTATCTGGGCGTCTAAGACTTGTGATACTGAGAAAGCAACTAGTAGCGTTTTACGATTGAAGTATTCTAAACGAATGTTCATGGCCGCCTATAGAAAGGATTTTAGGAAAATTACTGCACAGGATACCAGAGCTCGAAGACAAAAGTTGCAAAGATACCAGCAACAAGGCAATTCTGATTCTGGAGAGGGGAATTATCCCCCCAAATGCCTTGTTCGATAGCATCAACCCTGAGATAGACTGTGACTTCTATAATCTCAAGGTTAGTCACAGCGAAATCTCCTTTCTGCCTGTATCTATGACTATCTCAGGGTTTACGTCGACTTTCTATCAATTCCTTCGGATTTGGTGGTTTAAACTCGCATGTCATTTTGGAAGAGAGTGGACTCGTAGGTCATCACAATACGATAAAGCATCCCGAAGGTATGACCAACGGGTATCATACTCACCATTCCACCGACTCGTCGTTCACGAATGCCAACAGACCTCAAACCATGACGTTCACAGCCAAGGACGAAACTGCACTGAAGCGAATGATAAATGCATATAGTTCGTACTACGATGCAAGCATACGTGGCAAGCCGGAAAAGCTGCAACAACTTACATACACATTGGCCAAAAGGCGAAGTAAATTCCCGTGGCGCTCTTTCGCAATGGTTAGTTCTGGACCGGATACACAGCTCAACGTCGATGAAATTTATAGTAGTGCTACCAGGGTGGAGTCCCGGGAAATTGGATATATGCTTTGTGTTTACCGGTCAGGGAGCGCAGTATACCGGCATGGGCCAAGCACTTTTGGAGTACCCTGTCTTCGCCTCCACACTCTACGCTATGAACGTCATCTATCACGATCTAGGTGCGACCTGGGATATCATCGGTAAGTATGTTCTCTGAGCTACAACGAAAATTGTTTAAATGTATCGCTAATACTTCTTCCACACCGCAGATGAGATGCGCGATGGTAAAAACTTCAAAAGCCCAGAATACAGCCAACCACTGTGCACAGCGCTCCGGATTGCACTGATAGAGTTGTTTAAGAGCTGGAATGTAGTACCATTGACTGTTGTTGGACATTCGAGCGGAGAAATCGTTGCGGCGTATGCAATAGGCGCACTTGATCTTCCCTCTGCCTGCAAAGTCGCTTACTGGAGAGGTAAGCCGGCTAGCTCGCTCGTACAATTAACTACAGTGCTAGGCGCTATGTTGAGTGTGAATCTCTCCGAATCTGCGGCAGCCGAACATCTGTCGACATGCGGCTCTGTGAACGTTACCGTTAGCGGACATAGCATCAGCATCGAAGAGTTTCATACATATTTGACCATTTCAAGCATTCATGCAGTTCGAGTCCATGCAGGTGCTGCATATCATTCTCCGGCGATGGAAACCATCGCGGCAGAGTATCTGGAGTGCCTAACCGACATCCAAGAACATTCCTGCAGCGACCGGGAACATCGACCTATTGGAATGATATCGACCGTAACCAGACAGCCTGTCGCACCGCATCTGGTCTCGATCGCGCAATATTGGGTCGATAATCTGGTTCACCCGTGAGATTCTCAGATGCATTGCAGTGCATGGCCAGATTGCAGCAGAACACGAAGTTCAAACTCAATAGTCGCAATGACCGTCCCATATACGATGTCATCGAGGTCGGGCCGCACGCCTCATTGCGTGGTCCTGTGATGGACACCCTGAGCCGGCAAGGCCGGCCCTCCGGGAGCGAAGTTCGCTATTGCAGTATTCTCAATAGAAAGCTCACGGACTTGCGGACATCGTTAGAGGTACCAGCTTGTCTTTTCATGCGTGGGTATCAGCGAATATTACAGTTTTAAATTCCTCAGCAACGGGAAAGCAAGCACTGCCTGTTATTACCGATGCTCCCGCGTATCCCTTCGATACTTCGCAGCGCTATTGGAGCGAGAGTAGATTTAGTCGAGACTTTCGACTTCGAGGAGGCGGCACGGTGGAAGGAATTCTTGAGATCAGAGCGAACGATTGGAATCAGCTAGAGCCCCGGTGGAGGAAGTTCGTCAGCGTTGACGAGATGCCTTGGGTGGCTGATCACATCGTCAGTGAAACCCCGCTTTTCCTTTCCCGCGGCTGGTACGTCGATCATGGCCCTCGCCGCCGTCCAAGCGAACTCGGAACTCGCCATTTCGGGAGCACGGAAAAGTCAAGAAATCTCCGGCTTTTACGTCAAGGAGGCTTCTTTCCTTTCCCCGATCATTGTTCGATCGCGAGTAGAGCTGCTTACCCACCTGCGGCCCTTGCGGAAGAGTGCTGAAAGGGTTTCTAGGTGGTGTGAAGTACGCATCTTCACGTACACGCAGAATAATGAAGAGAAAGGAACATGGACAGAGTGCTTTAAGGCCAGCATCCAGACGCAGCACGCGTATACTGCCGCGGAAGTCGATGGCGGGCTAGAGGCTCGACTAGCGAGGGACAAGGTGCGGGACGAGATTGAAAGGGCACAGCAAACGTGCATGGCAACTCTCTATGTTGCCCGAACGGCGCCCTTATCCATCCTGCGACACTCGACTCTGCCTTTCAGTCTTGTATGACAGCAGCCTGGTCGAAATCAATGACTAGCAGTGTTCCGACCATGGTTCCACATCGAGTCTTCGATATGCATGTCTCAGCCACTGGCTGGCAGAGCGCAACCAATTCGCCGTTACATATTCTAACGAGCGCCGAATTGCAGCCGGGGGGACAAAACTTCGCTTTCCGTGTTCTGGTAACGGGTGGGAATGGAGAGATTTTGTGCGACACAACTAAGCTCGAGATGGCGCCAGTCGCAGGGGATGTGAGTAGTGAACAGATCTCCACCGAGTGCCGAACCGGAAGCGTCATCTCTAAGGAGCGGGAACAAGAGCAAGAAGCGGCGTCAGTGGCATTTCACGCCGAACTCGACAACATGGTACTCAGAGTTATGGAATCCACGGCCGCTGAGACGTCAAATATCGACATCGGAACGCTTCCAAAGCATCTACAGTACTATCACGCATGGATGAAATGTCAGCTGGAGGCCAGTCATACGCAGCGGCATCCCCAGGATGCCGCCACCTCTGATCTAGACGCCATCTGGCAGCAACTGGTCATGTTAAGGCCTTCGTGGAAAATGTTCATCACTATTGCGCGCAATCTAACTACAATTCTCTAGACCAAATCGGACCCTCTCGAACTACTGTTCTCCACCGGAGAAGCTGAGGCATTCTATGGCGACATCTGCGGGCAAATCTGCCCTAAGCTGAACCCATTTTTCGCGCTGACTGCCCATGAAAACCCCAAGCAACGCATTCTTGAAGTGGGCGCAGGAACTGGAAGCATGACATCGAGAAAGCGACTGGCGCGCCTGCATTCGCGGACTATGTGTATACCGACATTAGTCCAGCTTTCTTCGACACAGCGCAATCGCGGTTCGCAAATCTTATCAATCATAATAGGATGCAATTCAAGACATTGAAACTGGACGAAAATATAATTGGGCAATGGTTTCAAACTGGCGAATACGACATGGTGATCGCCAGTAGTGTGCTTCACGCGACATCAAGCGTGAAATCATCACTTCAAAATGTGCGGCACGTGCTAAGACCAGGCGGGAAGCTCGTACTTTTGGAACCTACTGCACCAGAAGAGAGAATTGGTAGCTTTGCGTTTGGCACGTTACCTGGCTGGTGGCGTGGTGACGAGCCAAAGGATGCAATTAGTCCTGCCCTCTGTGAGGATGAATGGGACACATTGTTGAAAGATACGGGCTTCAGCGGAAACGACGTCGTGGTAAAGAATTGGAAAGACCCTCGATGCAACTACTTCAGTATCATCGTCAGCACTGCTGACGTAGGAAAGGCAGAAGAGCGAAGCGAGTTTCACAAGGGACATATCATCTTCGTAACTGCAGAATCAACTAACCAGCATGCGCTGATCGTGCAGCTGTTGCGAGGGGTCAAGGAGCGAGGGCAGTACATGCACAAGATCACCTCATTGGCATCGATCTCGAACGAATCCATATCCAACAATGACATTGTCGTGTTCCTTCTCGAAATGGAAGGGCCGATTGTGGAAAGTATGGACGAGCTCGGTTTCGAGCAGCTCAAAACTGTACTTTTACGCACCAAGCAGCTGCTTTGGGTGTGTACGGCTGTTCCAAGCGATGCATCGTATCCTGCCAAGTGCCTGTCGAATGGACTACTGAGAAGCCTTCGCACTGAAGATGTGGAAAAGCGGATCATAAAATTGTCAATCGAAGATGCAAATTCCACATTCTCAACAGAATCGGTCGTTTCGAGTATCGTCAAGGTCTTCAGAGCATCATTCGAGACACAGTCCCGAGAGATCGAATACTCGCTAAGGAATGGTCAGCTTTTCACGCCTCGCCTTGCCTACAAGGAATCACTTGAGGCTGACATCCGCGCCGCCGTGTCACCTTCGCTGCGAATGGAGCCTTGGTCCTCCAAGCCGGCCGTGAAGCTCGACGTGAGTGCGCCTGGGAACATCGATTCGCTGCAGTTTGTCGAAGATCTCGATTTTAGTATCGAGATGGGCCCATACGACGTCGAGATCGAGGCTAAAGCTTGGGGACTCAGTTTCCGCGACGTCCTTCTTGCTCTCGGTCGTCAACAAGGAAATGAATTCGGGTTCGATTGCGCGGGCGTAGTTACCAGAGTAGGAAGAAGATGTACCGGAATATCCCTGGGAGACCGTATTGTCATGTCCGCAATTGGCTCCATGCGGCAGTATCCCAGATGCCATGAGATGGAGGTTCAAAAGATTCCACCAGAGATGAGCTTCGAAGCCGCCGCAAGTATTACAGGTCCAGCATCGACTGCAATCTACAGCTTGATCGAGGTCGCACGATTGCGTCCTAGGGAAAAGATACTGGTACATTCGGCAACTGGAGCAACTGGCCAACTTGCGGTGATGCTAGCACAAGCCCTGGGAGCAGAGGTGTATTGCACAGTGGGCAGCGAAGCTAAGAAACAACTAGTCATTGATCGCTTCGGAATCTCTCCGGAGCATATCTTCTACAGCCGCGATACATCGTTCGCGCAGGGTGTGAAACGCGTTACCGAAGGCTATGGTGTCGATGTCCTTTTGAACAGTCTGTCGGGCGATGCTCTTATTGCTGGGTGGGAATGCATGGCTCTATACGGGCGTTTCATCGAGATTGGGAAAGCGGATATGATGGCGAACGAAGGCCTACCCATGAGTGGCTTCCAGCGCAATGTTGCCTTTGCGGGTATTGACTTCTACCATACCTCGAAGTTCAGAAAGGACATCAGCCAGAGTATGCTGGCGAAGGTCACGGAGCTGTTTGATCAGGGCAAGTTGACGACCCCGAGTCCCCTTCACGTTTATCCAGTGTCCAAGGTTGAAGAAGCCTTCCGATACATGCAGAGCGGCCAGCATATGGGCAGGATTGTGATAGCTCCTGAGCAGGGTCAAGTTGTCCCGGTGAGTCGGATCCTGGCTCTGAATACTTACTGCAAAGGCTAACCTTGCCTGTAAAGAAATACTTGAACAAGAGGCCCACATGGAAGTTTAAAAGCGATGCGTCTTATCTTATTGTGGGTGGGTTCGGCGGCATCGGGCGAGCGGTCATGCCCTGGATGGCGAGTAAGGGCGCCAAGCACATCATAGTTCTCTCGCGTTCGGGACCCGTATCAGCATCCGCAAGTGGAGTGGTTGAGAAACTCGAGAAGCCTGGAGTTCGGGTCTATGCTCCAAAATGCGATGCATCTTCCGAAGAAGATCTGCAAAGGGCATTAGACGTGGCGAATAAGCATATGCCCCCCATCAAAGGATGCATCAATGCTGCCATGGCGCTGAACGTAAGTTCCACACAAGTTGACTGCTCTCCAGTTAAATCGTGAATCTTCCCCTAACCATAGCGCAGGATACAATGTTCGCCAACATGTCGTACGCTCAATGGACCGTAACCGTAAACGCAAAGCACAAATCCTCAGTCCATCTCTCCGCCCTCCTCCCAAGGGACCTCGACTTCTTCCTACCCCCCTCTAGCCTGGCAGGCATCTACGGCACACCAAGCCAGTGCAACTACAGTTCCGGTTGCGCATCGCAAGACGCAGTTGCTCGCGAACGCGTCATAAAAGGCCTCAAAGCAGTGTCACTGGACATTGGATGGATGCGGACAATCGGCGTGGTGGCAGGATCGCAGCTTTACCAACGCGTTCGAGAGCGAGAGGCGGATATGCAACAGATCGAGGAAGAGGAACTCATTGCCCTGCTAGATGTGTATTGCGATCCAGGGCGTGCTGTTGGAAACGAGGAAGATAGTCAGATTTTGCTCGGTCCAGTTATTCCAGCTGATGTACGCGCCAAGGGCGAAGAGCTACCGCCTATCCTGCAACTCCCACTATTCATTGGATTCGACAGCCCGCGCGCTCTCAATGAGCCCTCATCAACTACGAGTGCTGATCAGATGAAGCCATCCGCATTGTACAAAGCGGCTGCCACCACCGATGAGAAGGTCCGCGTCGTGGTGGATGCGTTGCACTACGGTTCCGAGCATCCCTAAATTAGGGGGGGCACCCCTAAATTAGGGGGGTTGGGCCCTAATTAGGGGGGCAGGAACCCTAATTAGGGCCCCGCCCCGCCCTAATTTAGGGGTGCTGGCCCCCCCAATTATAGAATTTTTATAACAATATTATATATACTATAGTATTAGGTATAGTATTAGGTATAGTATCAGGTACAGTATTAGGCACAGTATTAGGTACAGTAGCTAGCTAATATCGAGCTTATAGAGCCCTCACGATTAGTCGACTAATCGTGAGGGCTTACCAGGTACAGCGAACTAACAGCCCTCGCGATTAAACGACTAATCGCGTGAGCTCAGCGGCTGGCTGATATCGAACTCAGTAGCTGGCTGATATTAAGCTCGGCGGCTGGTTGATATCGAGCTTAGCAGCTGGCTGATGCCGAGCTTAGTAGCTAGCTAATACAGAGCTTAGCAGCTGGCTGATATCGATCTTAGTAGCTAGCTAATACAGAGCTTAGTAGCTAGCTAATATAGAGCTCAGTAGCTAGGTCGTTGGGTAGTATTAAGGGCGCGTAGGGCGCGCGGGTGTTCGCGGGTATTCACATGCTAGCATGTGAAATTTTCTACGTTATATACTTAACAACCTTAATATTATATACTTACCCTCTCGCTCCTCCTTGATAGTAATATAATAAGAACTATATAGTTTATACAACTAAGCAAGGTACCCTCCTAAGCTCGATATAGGCTAGCTACTAAGTTCGATATAGGTCAGCCGCTGAGCTCTACATCAGCCAGCTACTGAGCTTGATATCAGCCAGCCGCTGAGCTCTACATCAGCCAGCTACTGAGCTCGATATCAGCCAGCCGCTGAGCTTGATATCAGCCAGCTACTGAGTTCGATATCAGCCAGCCGCTGAGCTTGATATCAGCCAGCTACTAAGCTCGATATAGGCCAGCCGCTGAGCTCACGCGATTAGTCGTCCAACCGCGAGGGCTGTTGGGTTTGCTATACTACTAGGCTCTAGATAGTATATAAAATAATAAGAGAATTAATTTTTTTAAAATATTTCTATAAAAAATTATGAAAAAATTATAAAATATTTTAGATAAAAATTGTAAATAATTTTTTTTTTTTTTTCTTAAAATTAGGGCCCCGCGCCCCCCTAATCGCGTGGTATTCTGGGCCCTAATTAGGGCCCCGCCGGGCCCCCCTAATTTAGGGGGGACTGGAACCGTAGTGTGGTGAGTAAAATGGCTCAGGCACTCACAATCCCGCCATCGGACATCGATACCGACAAGGCGTTATTTGTTTACGGCGTTGACTCCTGGTTGGAGTTGAGTTAAGGAATTGGATGGTGAAGGAGTTTGGGTCTGAGATTGCGGTTTTTGATATTATGGATGGGATTACGATTGCGGGGATCGGCGCCCTGGTAGTAGAGCGGAGGCGCGAATAGCAAGTAGAAGATATATAGGCCTTCTTTTACTCTTTACTATCTAGCTTTATATAAAAAATTGGATTTTCATTCATTTCAAAATTTCAGTTAGCCCACCATTAGCGTGCAAGCTATCATGTGAAAAATCAGCTACCGTGCAGCTGAACAGATAACACGTCGCACGACACTAACTTGGCATATGTCCATCTTGTCTTCCGACGATAGCAGAATCAAGCAATGTTTCTTCAAGCGCGAAGCTTTCGTTGCTGGCATGATTGTGGCGTGCTTTTATTTGTAGGCCCAAATATCTAGGACACGGTGCAAAGCTCAGGCAGCGGGATCCAAACACACGATTTCCTTTCTCCGCACATTTTCCCTCTCGGCATTCCTCAATAACATCGTCTTCCAGCAAGAAATATCAGTAAGCGGAAACCTCTGTCGTTGTGCAAACTGGCTACTAGGCTTTTGGCAGAAATGTGTTTTAAAGCGGCCCAAGGCACGAAATACCGGAAATGCAATCAGAAGGTGGAGGGGGTAGAGAAAGCTTACGAATGCACGCTCAAACCGAACGGTCTCGAATGTGCGAACCCTCCATACAACCATTCTATCACCGATAATGTCGTCAATGACTGTGGCGATGGAGTGGAGACGGGCGGACCCGGCAGAGAACAACTTCAACGGATGCGCGACAGCACCATCACTGCACATGATCCAATTCCGATCGTAAAACCGACTAACAACCTCCCACGTACAACTGCTACGTGGGCGAAGTTGTCATGGTCTGGATCTCCAACCAACACGTCCTGCTGCACGCCTGCTCCACACCAAGCTCTAGTCCTGAAGTGTGTCGGTTGCCACTCGTGCCCCGCGGCGAAGCGCGACGTGCCCCTCTCGCCGACGTTGATTCTAACCACGAGCGCAAGATATGTTCGTGTCCGATGATACTGACCGCGACACACCCGCGCGCGGATCGGGTCTGCGAGCTACGCGGCGGCTGCGAGCCGGCTCATAGACGACTCCAGGCCCGCGCACTCTGGGGGACGCAGGCGACAGGGAGTGCGAAGGCGCTACGGCTCTTCGACGAGGTTTGGAGGCCATACAAGGAGAGTGATATTTGTGACGGGGGTTGAAGCGGATATGGACGGAAGCGCAAATGGCCAATGGCCCTTACTTTGCGGCAGACGATAGGGTTGTAATAGTAAACCAGAAAGAGAAGGATCCAGATAGCTCTTCCCGGGTAGCATCGCCGTGCTAGCTTCCGCGTCCTCACTGATGATAACGGAACCGAGCTCGGGCTTGAGAACACCACCACCTTAACATCCCTCACCTAGGAAAAAACAAGAAAGAGTGCCAAAAAAAAATGCTGTAGAATGAATGCGATACTTGTAGGGTGTATCAACCCTCGGTGTGCTTTTCGAGCATGGCTGCAGAAGTGACGGCGGACGTGTTCGTGCAGATAGTTCTTTACTCTTTCTTGACCACAAAGCAAGGTTGTAGAAGCGACAGTGGATCTATTCGTGTAGATGATCTATTATTGACCACAATGCATGTGCTAAACGAGTCCCTCGAGGCTGAGGCCGACTCCCGAGCCGCCCCACCCTGTCTCCGTCCCTTAAACAACACAATGAGCCCAAGCGGAACATGCGCGCGATGGCCAATCCGTCTAGGACATACAGGCGGAACTTGTAAGGCTTGCATACGAGAAGATAAAAAGAGTAGTTGGGAGTGCACCGACCGGATCAGCCGCTAGCGCACGACCACACCGATGGGTGTGCCACCTCCGGGCGCTTAAGCTATTCTCCTATTGGTGCCCTTCACGGACGCAGTCCTCCATTCCGAAACATGCGTAGCCGCCGCAAGTGAGTGATAGTATCTTCTCGGCGCTTCCATCATCGAATCCGGACTTGATATCACTCTACCAAGTGCTCCACCTAGTGCTTAGTCGTTTCATGTAGTAGCGCCCAGGGTTATGCCACGATGCTGTGGTAAGGTGTAGGTTGGTTCATAAACGTTCGTCCGTCCTCTAGTTTATGGGTCAGAGGATCTGGATCCACTCGTCCTACACGCGTCCTTCCTTACACTTTCAACTTCCAGGCTGTGCCTGTTCATCATTAACCACGTGCCGGCCACAGTACTTCATCTTTGCACCCCCTAGAAAGTCAACCAACGTAATCAATCACTCGAAATTGCCAACAACATGCACTTCCAACTTTTCATGCTCGTCACCGCATATGTGGCCTCCGTGGTTGCTGCGCCTCTTCCAGTTACCCCAATCGACGCGCCGGCCGAAGGATTTACGATGCGAGATTTTGAGGCTACTGCTCCTATATACGCCCCAGATAACCATCCGCAAGCAAAGCAGACCGATGGTGAAAGACAGAATACAAAGCGCCAGGGTGACCTCGCCTATGTGTCTGAGAACGTCAACGCAAAGCGCCAGGGCGACCTCGCCTATGTGTCTGAGAACGTCAACGCAAAGCGCCAGGGCGACCTTTCCCAGGTGTCTGAGAACGTCAACGCAAAGCGCTAGGGCGACCTTGCCTAGGTGTCCATGGCGATCTCTCTTCGAACACTCATACGAAGCGTGACTTTCAGATTGGAAATTCCAGCAACGACAAGCTATAAAGGTGAAGCGACAGTGGCTATCAAGTGTACAAGACTGCACCACAAGTATGATCTGCGAAAGGCTTGCTATTCTAGTGATTTGCCCAATGGAAAACCCTACATATGGATTCGTTCGTCTTGAGTGTTGTGTGGTTTGTTGAATGTGATCACCTCTCCTCACATTGCACGCTACTAAGCAATGGTCGAGGTTAATAGTTGGTCAGACAGAAACGAATTAGATACAGAGAACTCACGGTTGATGATGATGACAAATTGTCATTACAAGCTGCATAATCTATTGAATTGCTTTGGCATTGTCCTTCATGGCGTCAAATCCAACCCGGCTCCCGGCTTCCAAGTATCTTATGTGTGGGCTTGTCCGCAGGTTCATAGCTTTTAAAAACACGAACTTCGGGCTTGCCATCTTTTTCAGGTATGGGCGGCAAAGGTGGTTCAGGCGGTGGTCGACCTGCGAACTTGTGGACAGAAGGACTAGGTGAAAGCAGGTCTGAGATACGCCAGCCTTGATTAGGTAGCATCCGAGCATGCAGCTCTTTTGCCTTGGCTCGTGGAGTGCCATCCGCTTGGGATGTCACAAGTTTTCGTTGCAGATTGTCAGGTAGCCCGTAAAGGAGCGTTGCGATAGCTGAGGTCTTCCAGACACCGACGTTATCTATCTCCTTCGAGGTACGCACAATAGTGGCGACCAGGAAAATAAAGGTCATAAACAGAAGACCCACGGGAAGGGACAGCCAGGCCCAACGAACTTCAACATATGACTCTTCACTATAAGCCTTTCCAGTAACATTGTCCTTGCTTCTGGTTCGTATGATGTTCGCCATGGTGGTTGCCAGATCTTCCATGTGCTTTGTAATGTTGCGCGGTGCTCTCCAAGGATTGTTGTACAAAACCCTTTGGTAAGGGTGCTCATACCTCATCCTATACTTCATGAGAGGCATAGAGACGTTCGAATTTGATCCTTGATTCTTGTTCTTGACCTGAAGCGCGAAGTCATTGCTGCCGTTAATATTGACAGTTTCCATAGAGGGTAGATATGTGTCAAATAGGGTGAGAATATCGAAGGCAGTGTCGTTCGAAGCGCCGTAGGTGAGTGAGCCATTTTTTGCATCAGGGGATATAGTGATGTTTTGAGAATAGATATACTGCACAGCATTCGGCCTATCCTTTGGCGGAGGTTCGACTTTGATTTTTTCCCATGGATCGGGTCCAACAGTTTTATTGATGAAATAATCTGTGATTGTTTCGGTGTAGTCGGCCTGATGGTAGGACGACTCGATCGTCTTGACGCACCAAGATACTACGCACTCGGTTGCCCGTGGCCTCTGGCGGCGGAATACACTAGCCAAGACCTTTTCTATTTCGGGTCCAATCTGGTGGGGTAACGGCCACGAAATCAGTGAGGGGAACACGATGATCCTTGAACTTGATTGACCTGCATGTTGGTAGTAAGCGGCATCAGGCGCGTGGTCAGGATTTGACCGATAGGCTCATTTGTTGAAGAGTTGACCTGGTAGCCGGACATGAGAATCGGTATTGGACTGGTTACGTTTAAGAACCAACCGCAAATAGTTCCGTTTTCGTATAGATCGTAGGCGTTAGCTGTTGTAATCCAATCCAGTTGTGTTTGATGGCAGCCAAAATCCAACATGTCAGCGATGTCGGCACACTGCTGCAGAAACCGAGTGACTAATAAGGCTCCCATGTACAATCGCTCGTTGGGCAGGACAACGGTACGTCGGGCAGGGTATTGTTGCCAACGTGAACTTTTTGGACGCCGTAATCGAGGAAGAATTCGTCTATAGATGAGTCTAGATTCTTGTTTCGATTAAGCACCGGCGGTCCGTTGGAGAACTCAAGTGTTGTAGGAGGCGCGTAATGTACCACTCGAGGTATTGGCGCGTCCAGCGGTAATAGCTGCAATCGTTTGGTATTATGAAGAACTTGCTGAAAGAACGGGTCGAGTGCCATAGCAAAAGTTGTTATAGCCGCGCCGAGTGCAGTAAGAGTAGTGCCTTTAGTACGGACGAGTAGAAGAAAAGAGTCCCAAGGGCCTCGAGACGCGTTGTCGAAGATCTCAAAATCCCACATTTTCTTTGAGTTGCCTTGGAACCAGCTCCACTTTAACTGGCCTAGAGCCTCAGAAGCTGGCAAGAGTAGTGCTGCAGAGGCCACTCTAGAGAGTATAGCAATGTAAGCGTTCAGAGTGATGGGCCATGTATTCGGGACCGGTTTGTTTTTCAGAACAAAAAGGGGGATAACGATTGCGGCCATGCACATAGCGCTAACTATCCAGCTAATGATTTCAAGAAGCCATCTCTTTGCGACATTGCCAGAGGCATTGTAGTGCCAGATCTTTTGCTCGATGCGCTCGGCAAGGTTTGGTGAAGCACTTTCCGTGAATTCACCCTTCTCAGCCGTAGTAAGATTCTGGGATCCAGGCGATCGTATCGGACTAGGATCCGGCTCAAACGGGGCTTCCGGAATACCAAGCCCGATTTCTCTCGTCTTGGTCCAATTCATCTCATCTGCGGGTGTATTTGGAATGGAAGAACAGCTTGTATGAGCTTTGCTGGTGGAATCACCATCGTCAAGAGTTGTTCATGGCGGAAGCGGAGATACCAATCGACGAAATCGTATTTGAGGCCCGCTTTCCGCGTTGAACTTCGATGGGAGGTGAGCAGGATGAGGCGTCTCTAGGCTGAGGGTCGGAACAGATAAATTTTCAGAAAGAGTAGGTGCGATCGAGCGATATGAAGGAGGTGCGGGCGATGCGTGATTGTGCGTTCCCGGCTCTAGCTCCTCTGTGACATCCAAACGGATTGGTATACCCCAACTTCGTGACAAAATGAGTGGAGTGAGCAATGGGGATTCAGACATCATAGAGCAGGTACCACCGGCGCCGAAAGAGACAGTACTAGAGATCTGAAAAGATATCAATGAGAATCAGGTACGAAGTTATTGACTAGACTGGTGGTGTAGGATCACAAAACGCTAAAGATATATCTACTGGTAACTGACTCTGCATAGTAGGCGCCGTTGCGGCTCGGTGCCCACAATTATTTTCGCCGGTCTCCGGTATATGGCGACGAGTCTACGCCGCATTCAGGCAGCGGGGCCCTCGACGAAGCAAGCGAAGATCTGATGCGCGTATAGTAGCGCTAAAACACGCCTTGAGAGCCTATTGATCTCGACAGTGTAAGCGCTCTGCTGAATCCTTCGGGTCGAAACATGTGTGAACGCGCTCGCACATCTCCAGACGCGGCACAGCATGTTGGCATGAGACGACAACGTCCTTCTGCAAGCCACATGTAAGAGAAACTGTCACCCTGCCGTCGGCGAGGTCTTCAGAGAAAAACCCAGTATCGGGCGTCGGGAACGAGTGACCATCGTTATCGGAAATGCCCGGGTAGCTGACTGCCCGCCTCGATGATGCATGTGCGTCGAATTCTCTGCGATCCGCGATGCTAACCTCAAATTTCCAAGCTTCCGCAGAACAACACAAAGCCTTTTCAATGAGAAATGTTCTAACAAAGAACGATATAAGTACTCGTCAGAGTAGCTGGTTTTCCCACTCACCGCGCGCCTACTTGTTGGATCCCAGTATTCATTCTTCCGACCCACTAAACTCACATTTAATCCTCGCTCGTACCCGAGGTATATTTTCGTTTCGCGTTCACTCCATGGGGTCCTCGCTCGGGAATACCGTGAACGTCACATGCGAGATTCCAGAAATCGTCGGTCGAGGAATTTGGACATAATAACTGTCGTGTCCTTTCAATAGTGATCGCTTTGCGTTTGCCATTCTTCACATTCTGTGCAGCAATGCGCAGATCAGAGATGTCAACCCTGGCGAGGAGGCATTACGCCCGTTGCTTCCAGCAACGAAGGGGCCTGTTATTATGCGTTGTGTCGGTTAACGGGTGGCGGGTTGCTGCGCCACGCAGCACCAGCGCCCATAATATACCAAACACGGTGTTGAGAAAAATGGCGGAGCGGACAAGAAAACTGAAAAATACAGTGTTCAGTCCCATTAACCCTAACCCTAACCCAAAGTGCTGCGAATAGAAGTTAAGGGACGGAAGGAAGTCCTCCGCACCTTTCATGATGCCCTTCCGATGCACGCGCATATATTGATGTACGGCGCAGTCTTGTGTAACCGCACCACATCCTCAGCTTGCAGCTGAATCGTAGGAAAATGGCGCACTTAGGTTTCGGGGTCCGAAGGCAAAATAGGTAATAAATGATCGACGCTGTAACGGGAATGAACGCCTCATATGCAGACGCCAGCGGGGATTCAGTGAGTATGGATTGCGCGAGCTGCTCGTGCGACCTCAGACCAGGCTTGTTCGGTCCCTCAGTGGGCTCCCCGATGTGCCCGTTGAGGCGCCGGCGAGGGAATCGGCGCAGGCTTTGCCGCCTCGGTCCTCCGAATGCTATGATAATCCATATCTTCAAGGACGTACGTCGCGTCTACGGACTCTTGAGTTTCGGTTTGATTGTTGCTTGTGTAACCACGGAAAATTGCCTTCAGTGTGTTGAGCGGGGCTTGCGGCAGATTCTGTGTCGCGATCTTCGGTACGGTTTCCCCGCTGCGCGTGTCGTTGGGCACATTGTCGTCGCCGCGCTGCGGGCTACGCCTACTACGGCTTGATGATCCAGAAAGCCGTAAAGTCGATAGAAGTCGACGGCCAAATCGCTGCATGATGCTTTCTTGCTTCCGTCTATCATTGTGTATGAGGTTGGTAATGAATACCCCACGAATCACAATGACGGGGGTCATGATCAGAGAAATACACCCCTCGGTAATTGCCCAGTATGTGGCCCAAACTGGCACGGTTCCGCTTCCATCTTTCTCTGTATCTGTCGAAGAGCCGACCAGTCGAATCATGGCGCGGATGATCATAAAGACTGAAAGGCATAATCGCGCCGCGATGGAAAGCTTCTGAGAGAATGGCATCATGGATGTATTGAGAACGACGATTGGCACAGCGACAACTAGCGAGACAATTAGTATCGAATTCAGTGATCTGAAAGCTTGAGTAACCATAACGTACTGAGGATGTCGCACAAAATATCCATAACAGCCACGAGAACATTACCTGCAACACTCCTCGAGTGTTGGTGAGGGTTTTCCCGGCATCTGTCTTCGAAGAATCAGCTTGATCGAACCTCGAGTCAGAAACGGGGTTCATTTACTTGATCCAAAGTGCGGACAGATAATAACGGGATTAAGAACCGTATACACCCAGCAAACGACTAGTATACCAATGGTAGTCCAATAAAATCTCGTAATCCGTGTGGAGAGTCCCAAGATCAGAGTATAGAAGAAGTGCATGAATGCGAACTTGAACATGTAGACCAAGGTCCAATTCATAGCAGCAAAAATCGTGGCCCACTTAAGCAGGTGTATCAGATCGGGTATTTCCTCTCTGAAAGGCACTGCGAATTTTTTGTTCATAGCTTCGACCAGATACAGCGTGTTCAGTTCCTTGAGGCAAACGCCGAATGCCGCGATCAAGGTCATGATGGCAACAAGCACGAAACCATCGTCCCACCGAAGTTTGCGCCACCCGAGGATGCGAATTGCGAAGCGAGCAGCAACGGAAAGAAGGGCAGCTCCGAAAAATACACTTGCTGAGATCTAGCAAGGTCAACTATAAGTCAGCGGCGGCACGGGGAATCGCATGCATACCACAAATGGTTTCTTATCAATTTTCCCAGCATGGTCAATTGCTTCTTGCCTCCCAGGAATGTAATGTGCCGGTGGGAGTTTTGACGGGTCCATGTTTGGGATGTTACGGTGGATATGAAAAAAAAAAAAAAAAAAAAAAGAAAGGATCAGAGGTGAAGAAGGATATGGAAGGCAACGTTGGTGATTTACCCACTCGTACCATGGTTTCGCATGCCGCGAAGCGGTGCAGCGAACAACTTAGGCGGGATTGCAGCAGGGCACACGGGGGTGGTACGGAAACAGGTGCATTGCATGCAGGCAAGAAGACGGATTCGTTCGCCTTCTAGGGCCATCCAGACTGTTGGGTTAATTAATATCGGAAATAGATTGGATGTGGGAACTACGCCGCAGGAAGGCGTTGGGTCATTCCTCTTATATCCAACGTCATCCGCCTAAAGACTCACTACCCTTCTCAACTCTACCTATTCTCTGCCCTCGAGCCGTCTCTTGATACTGATCAAAATAAGCGACATGGCCCTCGCGAGCATGACAGCATTCGCAGCTGCGGTCGTCACGGCTTTCATTGTCTTCGTCACGAAGCTGAAGGCGAACCGACGGCTTATACGGGAGCTGCAAGCAGCAAATGTGGTGAGTAGAGCACATACATTAATCGTTTGGTCGAGTTCTGCGAGCTGATAGAAGCAAGCCGATGCCAGAACACCACCCTATTTTCGGCCATTTCATCGTGCTGAAAGAATGCATCCAAGCTTTGCCACGAAACACAACCATGCACGTTGTGGTGCGGCATATGGCAAAGCGGTTCTCGAACGGCGTATTCTGCCTCAATCTATGGCCTTTCAACAGGGCCGTCCTCATCGTCTCTGATCCAGTCATGGCATCGCAGGTCGAGGCTGCTTTTCTCGACAAGCCTGAGGCCATATGCACTACTATGGAGGTGATCAACGGCGGGCCTTCGTTGATGACAATGCACGGTAACACATGGAAGAAGTGGCGAGGTCTCTTCAATCCTGGCTTCGCTGCTGGCTACATGATTGGACTTGCTCCAGCAATTGCGGATGAAGTGGCCGTCTTTTGCAATCTGCTCCAGGAGCGTGCAAAGGCGGGCACGATGTTCCAATTGGAGGAATACACATTGCGACTCACGTTTGACGTTATTGGGCGCGTAACACTGTGAGCCATCCCGAACGTATTCACCATAGGAACAACTAATCAAGAAAACCAGCGATGCTCGTCTCCACTATCAAACCCAAGGGAGTGCCCTTGCAGATTGCCTGCGGAGGCAAGTCTATTGGACTCCATTTGGAACAACCTTCAATCCATTCCGCCGTTATCTTAGTCCTCGGCCTGTAGTTCAGAAATATAACAGCTACCGCATGAATCAGTACCTCGATGGAGAAATCGACAAACGGTTCGAGGAACTAGCACTGGCTCGGAAAACGCCTCCCAAGGAATCTCAATCGCGCTCGAGATCAATCATTTCCTTAGCTATGGATAGATACCTGGACGAGGCGAGGGAGGCGGAAGCATTATCGAAGGAGGCTTTCAAAAAAATGGCGAAGCCGCAGCTTCGGATGTTCCTCTATGCGGGCCACGATACGACAAGCAGTACGCTTTTATACTGCTTTTTTCTACTCCATCGACATCCAGAAATTCTCTCCAAACTCAGAGCTGAACACGACAAAATTTTCGGCCCCGAATCCTCTTTCGACAACGTCAACCATGTCATCGCCCAGGATCCAACGCTTCTTAATCGGGTACCGTATACGCTAGCAGTCATTAAAGAAGTCTTGCGAATCTTTCCTCCAGCAGCCAGCCTACGCGAGGGCCGTTCAGATTTCGTCCTTGTTGATGATAAAGGCCGACAGTATCCCACTAGAGGTTGCAATATCTGGGTGCTGAATCTTGCTATGCACCATCGCGAGGATGTATTCGTTAGGCCAGAGGATTTTATCCCCGAACGCTGGCTGGTTGGCCCTGAAGATCCTCTTTACCCGAAGAAAGCCTCCTGGAGAGCGTTCGAATGGGGTCCACGCAGTTGCATCGGTCAATCGCTTGCGCAACTAGAGCTCAAGGTAACGCTTGTAATGACAGCTAGGATGTTTGATATTGTGCCCGCGTACGACGAATGGGATAAATTGCATCCGAGAGGAGGGAATATAACCGTCGATGGAAACCGAGTGTATCAGGCTGAGATGGGTGGTGGAGGTGCCCACCCAGTGGACGGCTTTCCGGTTCGTGTAACTTCAAGGGCTTAGATTCCCTGGATCTTCCATTGAGGCGTAGTCGATCCTGTACTCTGGAAACCTACACCGGCCCGAGTTTTTATGTGATCAAAAGTGAGATGCAAAACATGCCGCTGCCGGACTTTCGCTTCTCCGTCGGCGTTTTTCTTAGTGGATAATCTACACGGAACTTGATGCCTTTATAGTTCAAGATTGGCTCCTAAAATTGTAATGCGCAGCGCGTGTTACTAAAGCTTTCCCGCCTTATAATTGAGATTGTATGCGTATAAGTGGCCTCACAATCATGATCTTCTGTTGCAATAACCGGATTTGTCCTGGCCTTGGTACCCACAGTCTGGGTATGGGCCTACAGAGGGGTTGCAGAGATTGGACGTTGTACGATGGTGGCGAAGTTCAGCTTGCAAGGTGCAGTCGAAGCTTACTGTGCTACTTTAACAATTTTAGGCCAACCAATAGGCGAAGACAGTCAACCAGTAGCGCCGGTAAGTCTGCCTGGTTTCTCTTCTAATGCCACCAAAAGGGCAAAGCCCGCATCGAAAGAGTACTGGGGCCATTCAATATTTTTTTTAAGGCCCTGGTCATACCGGCCTTTCGGATTGTCTATTTGCTGCTCTTTGTTATGCGGACCCCAATAATCAGCTATGTCTGGTGATTAATCGGCCCGTCCCTCAGCGGCATGATTCGGTCCATTTAATATTAGTCTGAGTTGTTAGTCCCCATTCTCGGGTCGTCCTCCTTGCTAATCCACATCATCCCACCCCTTACCCTGACTGCAGTTTTTGGCTCAGCGTGCGTTGTGTGACATAGACCGGAGAATCATTTTCTGTAGGGTGAGACGGAATTCTTATACCCCTAGCCGCCAGAGGCTGTATTTGCCAGTTTCGAATCCCGTAGTAAGTTCACATGGCCAATCAGGGATTCAATTTAGATCCGCTGGCTGCAGTGACCATCACTATATACCTATGTCTCTAGGCCCACAGTATCTTCCCATATCGAGCACTCTTCTGCACTCCTCAAATATAGGTGTCTTGAGTTGTTCGCCCTTGACCTTCACTATGCTAATATCGGTCGCCCTCTGTCTCGTTGTCTTTCCATGGACTGTTCTCATTCGAATATATGCGCGACAGAGAAGCAGTCAAAAAAAGCCCGAACCTCCGGTCGTCCATACCAAAGTTCCGCTTGGAGGCCATATCCTTGGTATGATATGGTATAGGAGACATTATTATGCGCAATTGAGGTGAGAAACAAGCATGGTATCGAACAGCTCTCAGCTGATCAGAAGAGGGAGAATTGCCAACTGCCGATCGTCACTCTACCGATTCTTGGGACAAAGGTCTACGTTGTATTCGCTGTCCCTACCATCCAGTCTGTCCAAAAGCGAAACAAAACCCTTGCATTTCAACCCATTCAGGCCAAATTCTCGGTCAAACTTTGCGGCGCAAGCAAGGATTCGAGGAGAATTTTGCAAGAAGATATGGACCCAGATAATGGAAAGTTCGGAAACATCTGCTTAAAAAAGCAAGTATCCTTTCCCTTGATGTATACCTTACGAGGGTTTGTTGGTAAGGCTACCGTATCGTCGTTGAGCCGTACGTGGATATCGTTAGGACGGTAGACTGGGAGCGTAGACTTGTCGAGCGTTGACTGGTCGAGCGTTTTGGAGGCAGGAAGTAGCACACCAACCAAACGACTATCTGGGTTGACATCGCGCGGGACCGGAACCAACTCATCGCCAGCAACCTGCAGGGTGTATACGAACTGTTCAGGAAATAGGCAGTCTTGGAGCGTGTACAATCGATCTTGATCTAAAGGCGGGATCTCGCGAAACAGAGCAGCAAAAGGTTTCATAGCCCAGTCGTAGAATTCCTCAAGAGGGTCGACAAATTCATCGTCGGAATCTTCTAACGAGGGTGGTATATATGTTGGGTCTGAGCGTTCAACATGAAGCGGGTACTCCTTCAGTAATTTTGGATTGGCTTCAAAATTTGCGGTAAAAAGGTCGACGCGGAAGTGCTTGTCGCCTACAGAGACGTTTAATTTAACGTCTGTGCTGTCCTCGCTGCTCCAAGTAGCTCCGATTTCGTACGTTGGTCTGCCAGCCATGACCAGCTGTTGAACCCTTTGTTTGAGATTTGAGGCGTTAACAGTACAAGAAGAGGTTTCGAGAAAGGGGGCCACTACGGTTCCGAGTATCCCTAAATTAGGGGGGGCACCCCTAAATTCGGGCGGGGCGGGGCCCTAATTAGGGTTCCTGCCCCCCTAATTATAGAATTTTTATATTAATATTATATATACTATAGTATTAGGTAGCGTATTAGGTATAGTATTAGGTATAGTATTAGGTATAGTATTAGGTATAGTATTAGATATAGTATTAGGTATAGTATTAGGTACAGTAACAGATATAGTATCAGGCACAGTATTAGGTACAGTATTAGGTACAGTAGCTAGCTAATATCGAGCTTAGTAGCTAGCTAATATCGAGCTTAGTAGCTAGGTCGTTGGGTAGTATTAAGGGCGCGTGGGTGTTCGCGGGTATTTACATACTAGTATATAAAATTTTCTACGTTATATACTTAATAACCTTAATAGTATATACTTACCCTCTCGCTCCTCCTTAATAGTAATATAATAAGAACTATATAGTTTATACGACTAAGTAAGGTACCCTCCTAAGGGCTAGCTACTAACTTCTATATAGGTTAGCCGCTAAGCTCTATATTAGCCAGCTACTAAGCTCGATATAGGCTAGCCGCTGAGCTCTATATTAGCTAGCTACTAAGCTCGATATCAGCCAGCCGCTAAGCTTACGCGATTAGTCGTTTAATCGTAAGGGCTATTAGTTTACTATACCGAATAGGCCTATACGATTAGTCGTTTAATCGTAAGGGCTATTAGTTCGCTGTACCTAGTAAGCCCTTACAATTAGTCGACTAATCGTAAGGGCTCTAGATAGTATATAAAGTAATAAGAGAAATTAATTTTTTTAAAATATTTCTAGAAAAAATTATAAAAAAAAATATAAAAATAATTTAGAAAAAAATTATAATTTTTTTTAATTTTTCTTAAAATTAGGGCCCCGCGCCCCCCTAATCGCGTAGTATTCTAGGCCCTAATTAAGGCCCCGCCGGGCCCCCCTAATTTAGGGGGACTAGAACCGTAGTAGTAGTAAGAAGATAAAGCTAAGAACGGCTTTAAGGGAATAGCGGTATAGTAGCTAATTTCGAGTTAGGAGAGGGTAGATATAGTATATATACGTACGGCGAGGTAGTAGTATTATATTATCTCTAGGCGCTAAAAACTTATAGAACCTAATAAGCCAACGGGGTAACGTAGACTATACCAAGCCGGAAATTCTTCGGAGCCGGACTTATTACTATTAGTAGAATTGATTCGCCGTTTCCTTAAACGAAAAGAAAATGGATAATAGCGAGAATACTAATTTTAACGTAAAGTATAATACTAAAATATTCGCTCGAGATACTATTTAAACGTCCCTTAATCTAATAGGAAAAGCCTAAGATCGCTTCCCGCTACTTTCGTATTTCTATCTATAAACTATACTACGTTTCCTTACTCGAATATAGATAATATAATCCGAATAAGTAACGAGTAGTTTCGCTCTATCTATAAGGTAAGCTTTAGAATATAGGGCCGGCTTTATTTATATATTACTAAAAACTCCTAGCTTCCCGCCTATTACCTTAGAGCTTAGGACGTATTTTCTTAATATCTATTCTTTCTACGTAACTTAGGTCTAAAGTATAATAATAGCTAGGTTTTTACTACTAGCTTATTTATCTAGGGATCCGTAGGAGTATATAACTATAGCTTACTAATATTTTAGTAACTAGTATAGATTAATATTCCTCTAGAGGACCTAGTTTTACTAATAATATTAGAGATAGCTTAATATAATACTAGCTACGTATTTACTTATAATAAGAATTATCTTATTATTCTTATATTAGTATAGGTATATATACTATTAGCTTACTAGATAGAGATTATATCTAGGCCCTACTCCTTAAGATATACCGATTATTAAGCGATATACTAGAACGTTATAACTAGTTATTACTAAAAAGTAATTAATATAGATATTAGTAACGTAAATCTAGAAGAGACTTAATAGTAGATAGCCGTTCTAGTACTAGACTAGGGCTAGTAAGTAACTATAGCCTTAGAGTAGAACTTATTCCTATTATCTTAGTTAATCTATCTCTAGTCGGAGTCGTAATTTATTATTCTATAGTAAGGAATAAGTATATTACCTTTCCTATATATAACCTCGTTATTATTACGAACTATATATAAACTATAGAATAATAGCTAATAAGAATATCTAAGATAGAGTCTATTATAGGCTCTAATAAAGAATACGATATAAATCTTATAATTAGAGAATAGAAAGTTACGTAATAGATTTATAGATCTATAATTCTTAGCGAATATAGATCCTATAGATCTACGAATCTATAGATTAATAGATCTATTAGAGGATAGAGCTATAGAGCCTATAGATCTAAGGAAACTAAATTAATATATAATAACTATAAATCTTCTAGATAGTCCTTCTCCTTATAATTAATTCGAATCTAGATTAATTCTTACCTATTAATATAATTAAACTATTATTCTTTATTTCTATTTCTTCTTTCCTATCTTAAGTATAAATCCTAAATAAGACTAAATAATCTATTAGATCCGGATCTCGTTTAATACCTTAACTATCTAGTAGATAGGAATAGCTAACTATAATAGTAAGAGAGAGAACCTAATAAAGCGAAGTAGCGTAGCCGTTAACTTAAGCTAAACCCTTAGAGATAAGAAGCTATTAGAAGTTTAGCTCTTCTAAAGATAGTATAACTACGAAAAACTTTAAAAGGATTATTAAGAATTAATATATATTTAAGAAAAGAGAAGATATACTAGAAGCTTAGCTTATAGAGCTAACTATCTAACTTTAAAGATATATAAGTAAACTTTTAAAACTTAGAGAATTAAAGAAGTTTAATAAAATAAGATTAAAGCTTAAAGGATTTTTAGCTAATATAATAATCTATCTTAACCTTAACTAAATAAAATTATCTATTAAGAGTAATAAAGTATTATTCGTAGCTACCTAGTTTATAGGAAAGGTTATTACCTAGTTTAAAATATATCTAAATAAGTAACTACGATTACTCGAAGCTTAGTAAAGTAATAAAATAAAGATTATCTTCTTAAGTTATAAGTACTTTAAGAATAAGCTATATATTATCTTTAGAGATATTAATTTAGAAAGGTTAGTAGAATAAAAGATTATATACCTTAGATAAATAAAATCTACTATAATCTATATATTTAAGTTTAAATAACTTACTATAAAGATTTAATAAAAAGAGATAGTCCTTATATTATAATACTACGAAGGACTAAAAGATTATATCTATTATAAAATAATTCGGATAGAACGACTCTAGACTATAAGAGAACTAATTAAATAAACTATTAAGATTAATAATAACCTCTACCTTTAGAACCTAGAAAGAAAAGAGAAAGTCGGATTTTATAAAAAGAAGAAAGAAGAAAAGTACTATAGACTAGAGGTAATAGTTCTAGGAACTAGTCTAGAACCTAAAAAGAGAAGATAGAATCCTAAGAAATAAGAACTCTATAAAAAATAAGTATACTTTAAATATAAGAAGTAAGAATATCTAATAAAAGACTATAAATTAGGTTTAAGAAAAGAAAAACCTTAATATACTTAATAGGGTAAAAGGGATAAAATAGCTATAATATAAGAATATAATACTATATATTAAACGACTTATATATATAACTAGTATAAAATATACTATAAAGCTAAGTTAAATACTAGCTATTAGCTATAAAAATAACGGGTAACTACGACTTAGAAGTCTTAGAAAAGAGTTTTATTCTTACTAAAAGTATAAGAAGAAGTACCCGAGGAAGACTTATCTATAAAATAGGAAGATTTTAATAATACTATAGATATATCTTTATAAATAGTTAATAATAGTAATAAATCCTTAGAACTAGAAGATAAAAACCTAGTTATAATATATAAGAATACTAGATATCTATAGATAATTCAACTATTAAAGAAAGAAATAGAACTAGTACTAGAATTTAATATAACTTATACTCGAGCCTTATAATTTATAAAGAAAACTATAATACCTATAATAATATAGAAGATCTATAAGAAATAGTCTAGATCTTATCTAATATATCGACTATTTAAAGATTTTAAATAATAGATAGAATAAAACTTTATTATAATAGATCTTATACCTAACTAAGAGACTTAGAAGGAAATATAGTATATTATAAGAATAGTTAATAAGGAATAACTATAGTATATAGTAATTAAATAATAGATTCCTATACGAATAATCTTTATAAAATATAATAATTAGAGATATAAGATTAATCTAAAGAACGACCTATAATATAAAATAAAATACCTAGTATATTTTAAAATTATATAGATTTTATATATATAAAGAGAATACTAACTTTATAAGGAAGTAAAATAAAAAAATAAATACTACCTAGTAAAAGACTATAATAAAAGGATTACCTAAGTAGTTATACTAGAAGTAGTATATAGATAGTAATAATCTAAGAATTAATAATAAAAAGAATATATAAGAATTATACTAGGACTACTTTTACTATTAAACTATATTCTAGAAAGACTATAGTATAAATATTTAGAAAATAAATATCTAAAATACGTCTAGATTAAGATTAATATAAAATACTAGCTAAAGAAGATAAGAATTTAAGAAACTAGAGGATAGGATTATATCTATATCTAAAGAACCTATTAAGAAAGAATAATTACTACTCTAATCGATAGTAGAGCTATATAGAATTTTATTAGTAAGGACTTTATCTAGTAAAAGAAGATTCCTTAATAGAAGAAATAATACCTAAGTATTATATATACTATTAAAGGAGAACCCTTTAATAAATTTATAATATATAAAACTAGAGGTAAGCTTAGCCTATATAATTAGGAAAAGGAAAATAAAATACTTAATATTATTAAAATATTAGAAGACTAAGATATAATCTTAGGGATACTATTACGAACTAAATATATACTACGGGATAGTAATAAGAAGAGCTACCCGAGATTAAACCTATTACTAGCTTTAATATAGAATACGAAGACTATAACTATAGTATAAATAATAATTAGTATAGATAGCTTTATTAGGAAGTTACGTAATAGATCTATACCTTAATAAGAATAGATCTAAGGGTTACGTAATAGCTTAGTAGATCTATTAGAATAGAGCTACGGAGCTATAGCTTAGTAGATCTATAGATATAAAGCTATAGATCTAAAGAAATTAAATTAATATATAATAATTACGAATCTCCTAAATAGTTTTAGAAGATATAGTTAATTTAAATCTAGATTAATCCTTACCTATTAACGTAATTAAACTATTATCTATTTATTTCTACTCCTCCTTTTCTATCTTAAGTATAAATCCCTAAATAAGACTAAATAATCTATTAGACGGGGACCCCATTTAATACCTTAACTATCTAGTAGGTAGAAATAGCTAATTATAATAGTAGGAGAAGGAACTCGATAAAGTAGAGCGGTATTACTACTAACTTAAATCGAACCCTTAAAGGTAGGAAGTTATAGAGAATTTAGTTTCCTAGAAGAAAGTATAACTACGGAAAACTTTAAAAGGATTATTAAGAATTAATATATATTTAAGAAGAGAGAAAATATATTAGAAACTTAGCTTATAAAGTTAATTACCTAACTTTAAAGGTATATAAGTAAACTATTAAAGCTTAGAGAACTAGAAAAGTTTAACGAAATAAGATCGAAGTTTAGGAGATTTTTAGCTAATATAGTAATCTACCTCGACTTTAATAGGATAAAACTATCTACTAAAAGTAATAAAGTATCGTTCGTAGCCGTCTAGTTTATAGGGAAGGCTATTACTTAGTTTAAAATATATCTAAATAAATAACTACGACTACTAGAAGCTCGATAAAGTAATAAAATAAAGACTATTTTCTCGAATTATAAGTACTTTAAGAATAAGTTATATATTACTTTTAGAGATATTAATTTAGAAAGACTAATAGAATAAAAGATTATACGTCTTAGATAGATAAAATCTACTATAACTTATACGTCTAAGTTTAAATAACTTACTACGAAGATCTAATAGGGAAAGGTAGTCCTTATATTATAATACTATAAAGGATTAAAAAATTATATCTACTATAAAATAATTTAGATAGAATAACTCTAGATTATAAGAGGACTAATTAAATAAGCTATTAAGATTAACGATAACCTCTATCTCTAGAACCTAGAAAGAAAGGAAAAGATCGAATTCTATAAAAAGAAGAAGGAAGAAAAGTACTATAAACTAGAGGTAATAGTCCTAGAGACTAGTTTAAAATCTAAGAAGGGGAAATAGAACTTTAAGAAATAAGAGCTTTATAAAAAATAAGTATACTTTAAATATAAGAAGTAAGGATATTTAGTAAAAGACTATAGATTAGGTCTAAGAAAAGAGAAATCTCGATATACTTAATAGGGTAAAAGGGATAGAGTAGCTACGATATAAGAATATAATACTATATATTAGACGACTTATATATACGACTAGTATAAGACGTACTATAAAGTTAAGTTAAATATTAGCTATTAGTTATAGAAATAGTAGGTAGCTATAACTTAAGAGTCTTAAAGAAGAGTTTTATTCTTACTAGAAGTATAAGAAGAAATACCTAAGGAAGGCTTATCTATAGAGTAGAAAGACTTTAGTAATACTATAAATATATTATTATAAATAGTTAATAATAGTAATAAGTCCTTAAAACTAGAAGATAAAAATCTAGTTATAATATATAAGAATACTAGATATCTATAGATAATTCGACTATTTAAAGAAGAAATAGAACTAATACTAGAACTTAATATAACTTATACTTAAGCCTTATAATTTATAGAAAAAACTATAATATCTTTTATAATATAAGAGATCTATAAAGAATAGTCTAGATCTTATCTAATATATTAACTATTTAAAGATTTTAGAAAATAGGTTAAATAGAACTTTATTATAATAAATCTTATACCTAACTAAGAGACTTAGAAAGAAATACGGTATATTATAAAAATAGTTAATAAGGAATAACTATAGTATATAGTAATCGAACGATAGATTTCTATAAGAATAACCTTTATAAAATATAATAATTAAAAATATAAGATTAATTTTAAGAATAATCTATAATATAAAATAAGATATTTAATATACTTTAAGATTATATAGATCTTATATATATAGAAAGAATATAGACTCTATAAGAGAGTAAAGTAAAAAAATAACTACTACCTAGTAAAAGACTATAATAAAAGGATTATCTAAGTAGTTATACTAGAAGTAGTATATAGATAGTAATAATCTAAGAATTAATAACGAAAAGGTTATATATAAATCGTACTAGGACTACTTCTACTAATAAACTATATTCTAGGAAGACTATAGTATAAATACCTAGAGAATAAATATCTAAAGTATATTTAGACTAAAATTAATATAAAATATTAGTTAAAGAAGATAAAAATTTAAGGAACTAAAGGATAGGACTATATCTATCTCTAAGAAACCTATTAAGAAAAAACGATTACTATCTTAATTAATAGTAGAGCTATACGAAACTTTATTAGTAAGAACTTCGTCTAATAAAAGAAGATTCCTTAATAAAAGAAATAATACCCTAGTATTATATATACTATTAAAGGAGAATCTTTTAATAAATCTATAATATACGAGACTAGAGGTAAGCTTATTCTATATAATTAGTAGAAGGAAAATAAGATACTTAATATTATTAAGATATTAGAAGACTAAAATATAATCTTAGGAATACTATAACTATAAGAAGCTAATCTATATATTTAATAGATAAATTAATAAGTAATATTTTTATAAAAAAGGGCTAATACGACCTAAGAAGATTATAATATTCTAAAATATTATAAGAAATAGGAAGAATTATTTTAAGAACCTAAGAAAAGTCTACCTTAATACTAGTCCTAGGACTATATAATTCTACTATAGGAAGAAAAGACTCTAGGATTTAGACTAATCTATAAGTTAACTAAGAAAGAAGAAAAAATTATAATAAAATATCTTAAAGATAATCTTATAAAAAGGTATATTTAATATTTAAATTTATTTATAGAATATCCGGTTCTCTTTATATCTAAGAAGGGTACTATAGAACCGCGACTATATATTAATTATTAAATACTTAATAATATTATAATTAAGAATTAATATTCTTTATCTCTAATATTAGAGATATAAGATTAATTAAGAAAAGCTAAATAGTTTATATAACTAGATATCCGAAACGTATACTACTAGATACGAATTAAAAAAGGTAAAAAATAGAAAATAGCTTTTAGAACTAGAAAAGGACTATATAAGTACTAAGTAATATCTTTTAAACTTACTAATATATCTATAATATTCTAGAAATAGATTAATAATATTTTATAAAACTATCTTAACTAATTCGTAATAGTATATTTTAATAATATTTTAATCTATTCCGAAATAGAAAAGGAATATAAAGAATATATAAAGAAGGTTCTATAGGCGCTTAAGAAAGTATAACTATACTTTTACTTACGAAAATACGAATTCTACGTATAAGAAATAGAGTTTTTAGGATTTATTATTAGACTAGGAGAAATTAAGGTAGACCTATAATAAATTAAGAAAGTTAAAGAATAGCTAATACCTAAGAATCTTAAGGAACTATAATTATTCCTAGGATTCTATAACTTCTATTAAAAGTTAATACTATAATAGAGTATAATAATAGTACTACTTATATAACTTATAAGGAAAGATTAACCCTTCGAATAGAAGGAAGAGTACTAATAAGCTTTTAAGAAGATTAAAGAATAATTTACTAAGGAACCTATAATTAAGATATATAACTTTAAAGAATCTTTAATTATTAAGATAGATATATTAGACTATACGATAGGAGCGGTACTACTATAAAAAGATAATAAAAATAATCTTAGACTAGTATACTACTTCTTACGGAAGATATTACTAGTCGAACTTAACTATAATATCTATAATAAAGAATTACTAATAATTATCGAAGTTTTAAAGGAATAGAGATCTAACCTATAAGGATCTAAATACTCTATTACGATCTATATAGATTATAAGAATCTAATAGAATTCTTAATAAATAAACCTCTAATTAGAAGATAAATATAATAGGTATAAACCCTCGTAATATACGATATTAAGATTATATATACTAAAGGATTAGAAAATAAATAAGTAGATACGCTTAGTAGAAGACCTAATTACTAAGAAACGGAGAAACCTAGTATAGTAATTCTTAAGCTATAATCGAATAGAACGATTACTTATAACTACCTAAAGCTAGTAGAAATACGAGGAATAATACTTAAACTAGAAGGAAATAAATAGACTTAATAGATTTATATAGCTACTACGGAAGTAATAGATAAATAAAACGAAATTTAAGAAGTAATCTAAGAGAAAGATAAAATTATTTATATATTCTAAAGAACCTACGTACCTAAGGTAATAAAGAAAGAATTTATTAGATAATACTACGAGGTACTAGTATATAGATACTAGGGAATAGAAAAAACTCTCGAATAACTAATAAGAATATATTATTTTCTATATATAAGATAACTAGTTACTTAAGTACTTTTAGAATATATAAACTATTACTATAATAAGTATACTAGGTATATATCCTATAGAATACTATAGTTAATAGAAAATATAGAAGAACTATAGAAGATTATTACTATAGACTTTATTACGTAGTTACTACGTTTTAAGAAACTAATAATAGGAGTATTCTATAATACTATACTAGTAGTAGTAGATAAGTTTACGAAGTATACTTACTTTATCCTATATATAAATAAAGAAAATATAGTAGAATAACTTACCTATATCTTATTAAGATATATATTTAGTAAATATAGAATACTAGATAAAATTATCTTAAATAGAGACGTTAAATTTATAGTAAAGTTTTAGTAAACTCTTATAGTTAAACTAGAAACTAAGTATAGTATATTAACTACGTACTATCTATAGATAGACGAATTAATAGAATAAATAAATTAAATAGTAGAATAATATCTTAGATATTATCTAAACTATTATTAGAATAATTAGGTTATACTTTTACCTATAGTATAATTTATATATAATAGTTTATAATATAATATAACGAAGATAATATCTTTCTTTATAAACTATAGAATTAAACTAGAAATATATAAAGAACCTAGATAACTTTAATCTTATAGTTAAAATAGAGAAAAAATAGTAAAAGTTATTCTATAAATATACTAATAGCTTAAGGAAGACGTAGAATTCCTTTAAAATAGAATAAGTAAGTACTATAATAAGAAGTAAAAGAAAGTACCTACTTTTAAAGAGGAAGAAAAGGTATAGTTACTATAAAAAAATATTAAGAGTAAGTAACCTAATAGTAAACTAGACTATACTAAGATCGGACCTTATAAGATTAAGAAATAAGTCTTACCTATAAACTACTAACTAAGACTACCCCTATAAATAAAAATCTATCCTATATTCTATATTAACTTATTAGAAAAAGTACTATAGGATACTAAACTAGTAGTATATAAAGTAGATATATATAGAGAAGATAATAAAGAATAGAAAGTAGAAGAGATTCTAGATAATAATATTAGAAATAGAAAAAACTACTACCTAATTAAATAGTAAGGGATAGATAAAAAAGAAAACCTATAAAAATAAATCTAAAAATCTAAAGATAATCTTAATTATCCTAAGAAGTTTACGGAGTACTAAAACTATAACCTTAAAGGAAACTCGGAGATAAGGTAAATTTACCTTATAATAAGTTAAGAAGATTAGTATTATCTATAACGTAGTAAGAGATATTTAATAAATTAAAAGGAGTAATATTATCTATAATATTATAAGTAACGTCTAGAGTAGTTAGAGAGACCTCTAGATTCTTCTATTACTTTAACTACCGGAGCTCTACCTTCTCTTTATCTAGCTTAGCTTCTAGTACTTAGGATTATACCGCCGACTTCTTATAAAGGACTATCCTTTACTTCTTTAAATAATATACTCGTATTTAAGCCTCCGCTAGTTTATTAAGAAGCTTATTTTAAGCTTTTTAAGCCTCTTCTAGCTACTATTAAAGTTTCTCTTCCGTATAATCGATAGATCGTACTAATAGTAATAAACCCTAATACGCGAGTTTTACTACTTAATATAGACGAACCTTTTAATAATAAAATACTAAATATATAATAAGAACCTCGTATATTAGTATAAATATACATCTTATAATACCTACTATTTTTAGGTAAAGTAATATATAGTATTCCTAACTACGAATAATAACTATAGGGAAATATTTTAGAACTATAATAAAGAATCTTATTAATAAGAGTAATATATTCTTAAGTTTTACGCGATACTATAATAAATAATAATAACCTCTTAAGATAGGACCCTAATACTAATATAGTCGAATACTAGAACTAGAATAACCTCTAAGTCGAAGGTTTAAAGAGGGGAGATAGTATTATAAACTAAATATATACTATAGAATAGTAGTAAGAAGAGCTACCCGAGATTAAACTTATTACTAACTCTAATATAGAATATAAAGACTATAACTATAGTATAAATAATAATTAGTATAGATAGCTTTACTAGGAAGTTATATAATAAATCTATATTTTAGTAAGGATAGATCTAAGGGTTACGTAATAGCTTAGTAGATCTATTAGAATAGAGCTACGGAGCTATAGCTTAGTAGATCTATAGGTATAGAGCTATAGATCTAAAGAAACTAAATTAATATATAATAATTACGAATCTTCTAGATAGTTTTAAAGGATATAGTTAATTCGAATCTAGATTAATTCTTACCTATTAACGTAATTAAACTATTACCTATTTATTTCTACTTCTTCTTTTCTATCTTAAGTATAAATCCCTAAACGAGGCTAAATAACCTATCGAACCCGGACCCTATTTAATAGATACTATAGCTATAGAAAGCTAATCTATATATCTAATAATTAAATCGATAAGTAATACTTCTATAAGAAAAAGTTAATATAATCTAAGAAGACTATAGTATTCTAGAATATTATAAAAAGTAGAAGGAATTATTCGAAGAACCTAAAGAGAGTTTATTCTAGTACTAGTCCTAGGATTATATAATTCTACTATAAAAAGAAAAAACTCTAGGGTTTAGACTAATTTATAAGTTAACTAAAAAAGAAGAAAAAATTATAATAAAATATCTTAAAGATAACCTTATAAAAAGGTATATTTAATATTTAAATTTATCTATAGGATATCTAGTTCTCTTCGTACCTAAAAAGGGTACTATAGAATTATAATTATATATTAACTATTAAACGCTTAATAATATTATAATTAAGAACTAATATCTCTTACCCCTAATATCGGAAATATAAAATCGATTAAGAAAAGCTAAATAGTTTACGCGACTAGATATCCGAAATATATACTATTAAATCTAGATTAAAAAAGATAAAGAATAAAAAATAACTTTTAGAACTAAGAAAGAACTATATAAGTACTAAGTAATACCTTTTAGACTTACTAATATACTTATAATATTCTAGAAATAAATTAAAAATATTTTATAAAACTATCTTAACTAGTTTATAATAGTATATCTTAATAATATCCTAATCTATTCTAAAATAGAAGAAGAATATAAAGAGTATATAAAGAAGGTTCTATAAGTACTTAAGGAAGTATAATTATATCTTTATCTACGAAAATATAAATTCTATATATAAAAAATAAAGTTTCTAGGATTTATTATTAGATTAGAAGAAATTAAAGTAAATTTAAAATAGATTAAGAAAATTAAAGAATAGCCTACGTCTAAGAATCTTAAGGAACTATAATCGTTTCTAGGATTCTATAACTTCTATTAAAAGCTAATACTATAATAGAGTATAATAATAATACTACTTATATAACTTACGAAGAAAGATTAACTCTTTAAATAGAAGAAAGAATACTAATAAGTCTTTAAAAAAATTAAAGAATAGTTTATAAGAGAACCTATAATTAAGATATATAACCTTAAAGAACCCTTAATTATTAAAATAGACGTATTAGACTATATAATAGAAGTAGTATTACTATAAAAAGATAATAAAGGTAACCTTAGACTGGTATACTACTTCTTATAAAAAATATTACTAGCTAAACTTAACTATAATATCTATAATAAGAAGTTACTAGTAATTATTAAAGTACTAAAGGAATAAAGATCTAATCTATAGGAATCTAAATACTCTATTATAATCTATACGGATTATAAGAATCTAATAGAATTTCTAATAAATAAACTACTAATTAGAAGATAAATATAATAGGTATAAACCCTTATAATCTACGATATTAAGATCGTATATACTAAAGGATTAGAAAATAAATAAGTAAATACGCTTAGTAGGAGACCTAACTACTAGAAAATAAAGAAATCTAGTACGATAATTCTTAAACTATAGCTAGATAGAACGATTACCTATAATCGTCTAAAGTTAGTAAAAATATAAGAAATAATACTTAAACTAGAAGAAAATAAATAGACCTAATAGATCTATATAGCTACTACGAAAGTAATAAATAAATAAAATAAAATTTAAGAAGTAATTTAAGAAAAGAATAGAATTATTTATATATTCTAAAAAGTCTATATATCTAAGATAATATAAAAAGAATTTATTAGATAATATTATAAAGTACTAGTATATAAATACTAAAGAGTAGAAAAAACCCTTAAATAACTAATAAGAATATATTATTTCCTATATATAAGATAACTAGTTACTTAAGTCCTCGTAGAATACGTAGATTATTACTATAATAAGTATACTAGATATATACCCTATAAAATACTATAACTAATAAAAAATATAAAAGGATTATAAAAGATTATAATTATAGACTTTATTATATAATTACTATATTCTAAGGAACTAATAATAGAAGTATCCTATAATACTATACTAGTAGTAGTAGATAAGTTTATAAAGTATACTTACTTTATCCTATATATAGATAAAGGAAATATAGTAGAATAATTTATTTATATCTTACTAAGATATATATTTAGTAAATATAAAATACTAGATAAGATTATTTTAAATAAAGATATTAAATTTATAGTAAAGTTTTAGTAGACCCTTATAGCTAAACTAAGAATAAAATATAGTATATTAACTATCTATTATCTATAAATAGACGGACTAATAGAATAAATAAATTAAATAGTTAAATAATACCTTAGATATTATCTAAATTACTACTAAAATAATTAGGTTATATTTTTATCTATAGTATAATTTATATATAATAGTTTATAATATAGTATAATAAAGATAATACCTTTCTTTACGAACTATAAAATTAAACTAGAAATATATAAAGAATCTAGATAACTTTAGTCTTATAACTAGAATAGAGAAGAAATAATAAAAATTATTCTATAAATATACTAATAACTTAAGGAAGACGTAGAATTCCTTTAAAATAGAATAAGTAGATACTATAATAAGAAATAAAAGAAAGTATCTACTTTTAAAGAGGGAAAAAAGGTATAGTTACTATAAAAGAATATTAAGAGTAAGTAACCTAATAATAAACTAGACTATACTAAGATTAGACCCTATAAAATTAAAAAATAAGTCTTATTTATAAACTACTAACTAAGACTATCCTTATAAATAAAAATCTATTCTATATTCTATATTAGCTTACTAGAAAAAGTATTATAAAATACTAGACTAGTAGTATATAAAGTAGATATATATAGAGAAGATAATAAAGAATAGAAAGTAAAAGAGATCCTAGATAACGATATTAGAAATAGAAAAAACTACTATCTAATTAAATAGTAAGGAACTAATAAAAAAGAAAACTTATAGAAATAAATCTAAGAATCTAAAGATAATCTTAATTACCTTAAGAAGCTTATAGAGTACTAAAATCGTAATTCTAAAGAAAATCTAGAGATAAGATAAGTTTACCTTATAATAAGTCGAGAAGACCGACGTTACTTTTAGTATAATAAGAGATATTTAATAAATTAAAAGAAGTAATATTATTTATAATATTATAATTAGTATTTAATATAGCTAGAGAGACCTTTAAATCCTCCTACTACTCTAGTCGACGGAGCTCTACCTTCTTAGTATTAAATTCGGCCTCGAGAGTATAAGATTATCTAACTACCTTCTTATTAAGAAACTCTTTTTATCTCTTTAAATATTAAATTTTTACCTACGTATTAGATAATTCTTAACTAAACTTAGCTATATAATAGAGTAATTCCTTATAATATACTTTAGCTATTTATAGCTAAGCTTAAAGTTTCTTTTATAAATAGTTAATAGATTACTTTAATATATATAAATCTATATATATAAGTTATAGTTAAAAATAAATACTTAGCTATAGAGATTCTAGATAAATAATAAGAATTTCGTACGTTTACACGAATATAAGCCTTATAATATTTACTTTTACTAGAAGAAATAATATAGAATACCTCTAACCTACTATACTAAGAATAAGGAAATATTTTAGAATCGTTATAATTAATATAGTTAATAAGTATAAGATATTCTTTAATTTTATAAGAAATTATAGAGGAAGAAAGGTATAACTTAGAAAGATTCTAAGCTAATACTAATATAGCCGAATACTATAGTATAGTAGTAAAGGGAGTCTCCTAATTAAGCGTTAAAGGCTTAGATAAGTAGTAGAACGTTAGACTAGGCTTCGAAGAGCTATCGTCTAGGAGTATCTTTAGTTAGAGTTTATTATCTATTCTATTATATAGTAAATAAAGGAAATAGTTTAATTAATTAATTTTAGCTATCTATTCTATTAACTCTTCCCTTCTATTTCTTTAACTATAGATCGTAAGCTCTACTACCCTATCTCTAATATACCTATATACTATAGTTTTTAGCGACGTCTATAGGGCTTCCGATAGTCTATCGGACTAGAGCGGAGAGAAGAGTTAGATAAAAAGATAATAGAATTAGAAGTTTTACTATAATCCTAAGGCTTAATTAATAATATCTAAATATAATAAATACTAAATACTATAAATAGATATATATAGGCTTAGGATAATATAATAATATATTAGATAAAGTAATTAGGATAAGTAATAATAGTATTATAAATTAATACTAGATAATAATAGGAGATTTCTAAAAGAAAGACGCTTAACTAGAATATTTTAGAAATTCTAGTAAAAGGAATTATAGGGAACCCTTAAAAGAGAAGTATATAGTTAGAATATTTAAAAATCTTAATATAAGATTAAGGGGGATAATATAACTCCTTATTAAACCTTATCTATTAGTAAAAAGAGAAAAAGAATATAATAATACGAATTATTAGTACTACGGCGTATTTATTAGGTTAGAAGACTAACGCTAGTATTAGTAGATTTAGACGAAATAATAATATTAACTAGCTTATAAGAATAGAGGAGATATATAAGAGTAATATCTTTTAAAAGATTAAGAGTACTAAGTATACCCTCTTATTATTATTACTATACTTAGTTAAAACTTTATTAGTTAATATTTAAGATAGTATTAGTTATCTTTAAGTAATTACCCTTTAAATACCCCTAGTTAAGTAACTAACTACCCCTTAGATAAGAAGAAAACTCGTCTAATAAAGAAAAAGAAAAGATCTTTAAAGTTAAAGACTTATTATTTATTAATATACCTACTAGTACTTTAGAGTAAGGCTAGCCTAAAAAAGAAGAAAATAAGAAGGAAAATAAGAAGATAAAGTATAATTAGAAGAAGAAACGTTTAATCTAATTAATTTAGAAGGAACTAGGAAAGAAAAATATCTAAAAGAGTTATTAACTTTATACTAAAGTTAGTAAAGTTAGCTTAAATAATAACTCTAAGAGTAAGGATAAGTTAAATAATAATAAAAATAATATAATAAACTATAAGCTTTACTATTTAGAACTTTAAAAGAAGAAGTCTAAGAAGTTATTAATACTAGTATTTAATCTATTAATCCTTAGGGTAGCTACTATCCTAATTATAAACTAACCCTAGTAATTAATTAATAAGAAAATAAATATTTATTTTCTATTTTTACTACGCGATTCTAACGCGCTATTATTTACTAGTATAGATATTATATAATTTCTAGAGAACTATAAGTTTAGCGTAGATAAAGTAAGATAAAATAAGTAAAATAAGAAGAAATTTCTTTTCTATTTCTATAATTTATTTTAGAAAGTATATATTATTAAGATATATTATTATATATCTTTAGTATAGAGTTAGACTATATTTAAATTAGTATTCTAAAAGAAATATACTAATAAAAATATTAAGTAGTAGAAAACTACTTATATCTTTCTTAAATTATAGCTAGTAGAAGTCTATTAATTACCTCTTCTACTTAATAAATACTATTACTAGTTCTTAATATATAATAGTAGAGTATTAAACTAATTATAGATTATAGAGATTAAGTTTAGATAGCTATTCTTTAAAGAATTAAAATATAACAACTAAATAATAATTATATTTAATATAGATAAGAAGTACTAATTAATTAATAAAGACGTATATTCCTTTAAATTAAAGAAGATATACTAGTACCTTTAATTATTATATAAATAGAAAGAAGCTATACTTATACTAAGTCTAAATACTAGTCTAGTAGCTAGCTAGCTAGTACGTAGGAAGATCGAAGCTTATACTAAGTAGTAGCTTCCCTATCTAGCTAAGTTTATATATTCTTAGTAATAAAAGCTTATAGTACTATTAGAAAGGTTAATAATAATTACTTAACTACTATCTAATTCTTAAATTAAGTAACTTATTAATAGTATAAAAGAATTAGTTTTAATTTAATAATAGTTTAATATCTAGTAATAAAGTATCTTTATAATCTAATTAGTATTTATATAAAAGAATAATTAGTACTATACTTTTTATAAGCTAGTTAAATCTACCCTCTATCTTAAGTATAATAATAGATTTTATATAAGCTCCTATAATTAAATATAAAATCTAAAGGTAAATATATAAATAATTAGTAATTAGAAGTTTTAGAAGATAGAGTATATTATCTATAACTTAATAAATTATTAAATCTAAGAATACCTTCTATAAAGGAAGCTTTTTAATAATAGCTAGTATTATAAGAAAAAGAATAAAGAGACTAGTTAGTTTAAATAGTATTATAATTTATTTTACCTTTATAAAGAGAAGCTTTATAATTAAAGGCTTTATATCGTTCTTAATAATATATAAAAGTATTTTATTTCTTAGATAATAAAGTATTATAGAGTAATTAATATAAAGTTAATAAGGTCGTTTACTAATATAAAAGGACTTAATAGAAAAAAGAACTACCTAGTAACTAGTAATAATACGAATACTATTAAAATAGTAAATAATATTACTAATAATAGGTTATTAGCTCTTAAGAAGGAGGATTTAGAGAAGGCTACGACTTTCTATTATATATTATAAGAATAATTAGTAATTAAAAGTACTAAAGTATTATTAATAGAAGTAAATAGTATTAAAATAAGAGGTTAGAATTATCCCCTTATAGTAGTTAATAAAGTATTAGATAACTATATTATAAAACTAAAGTCGAAGGTAAAGATTAAGGATATTAGACCTATTAATCTTCTAGCGAAGAAGGCCGATAAGATAGAATAGTATTAATAAGTAATTAAAGAATTCTATAATTCTATTCCTATACTTAATTTAAATAAAGAAGTTATAATAAATATAATAGAGTAACCTCTAGATTAGAGAGTAGTATTAGAAGTATTAAGTTCGTAAATCGTTTAGGTAAGCTAAAAATCTTAATTAATTATTAAAAGAAATATATTAAAGATAATAATTATATAAATATTTATTAATAAAGAGTTAATATATATAGTTTAGTAACTAATAATAAGTTTAATTCTAGCTACTACCCTCTAGTAGGAAGTCTACGAGCTAATAATAACTATACTATTATTTTAAGACTAGATTATTAATACTATATTAAAGCTTCTTAATATAACTAAGTAAGTAAGAAGCTATAGCCCTAGTAGTAAATTAGAAAAGGTATATACTATAGATAGAAGAGAAGTAATAATAGACTTAGGTCTATTTATATCGATAAAGCTTCGGGCTTTAAACCTATATTTAACTTAATAAATTAGAAAGGTATTTAAAATATAAGTAGTTTAGTACTATAATATTTAAGAAACTAGAGATAGCTATAATAATAAGCTAGATTATATTATAATAAATAAACGTAAACGTCTCGAAGGCTAGTTTAGAGTAATAACTATAAAATTAAAAATTTCTATCTATTAGATTACTATTATAGATAATTTTTATAAGGTAATTCTTAATAGTAGTATAGAGTTAAATATAATATATCTCTCTACTATATAAGTATTAAATATCTATATTTAGAATAAAGACTAAGGTTATCTTTTACTTAGAAAGTATACTAGAATAGTTACTATTAATAGATTAATAAATAAATACGTAGGAATAGTCTATAATATTTTAATAATAATTAATATTATTATTATACCTATTTATTTTAAGATTATAAGAAATATTTAGAGATTATTAATATTAAATACTTCTTAATATATAGCTACGCGTCTAAAGATAAAATTTATTCTAATAGATTATTATTATTATAAAATTACTATACTAAATAGATAGAAAACTATTTCTTTTCTTAGATTAAATCTAGTTCTAATAGTAAATTATAAAGTAGATAATAATTCTTTAAGAAAAGCTTAGAAAGTATACCTTCTAGAATAATATATTCCCTATTCTATTAATACTTAGAACTTTAACTACTAGAGAATTAAAAGGGGTTTAATAGTAATATAAAGAATAATAGTAATACTAATTTAGATAACTTAGATAATTATAACTATAGTACTAATAAAATAAAGGTTAAGAATATATTAGCTTCTATTAAAACTAATACTATCGACTTCTCGTTAGAAGAAGAGGGTACTAAAGTAGTAAAAGAGGATAAAAAGAAGAAGGGTATTAAGGAGGTAGAAGAAGATATAAGGGAGGAAGAGAAGGAAGAGAAGAATAAAGAGAGGATAAAAGTACTAGTATCTTAATAGTAGGCGACTAATAAAGGAATAAATAAAATAGAGGTATTAAAAGTATTAATAGTTAATTAGTATTAGTAATATTTTAAATAGAGTAGATTAATTTATTTAGATAACTATAATAAGGAGTTAGATCGAGATTTAGGTCTTAATACTAAGGTTAAGCGAATACTTTTAGAAATAAGCTAGTATACTATAAGAAGAAATTAGTACTTCTAATAGTAAAATAGATAAGTTAATATCCTTTATAAAATAGTTAATAAAAAGGTCTAATCTATTAATAAGCCCTATAAGGATACTAAGATAGATTTTAGAAGAAAGAATTAGAGAGAAAGAGCTATTTAATAGTAACTTAAGCGCGCGTTATTAAGAAAGATAGAAGTAAATATATTTAATAGAATCTTTAAATCTAGGTATATAAACTTCCTAAGGGATTAATAGTTAATATCTAGCTAGATAAAGGAGATATATATTAGAGAGGATCTCTAACCTACTAAGATAGAGCTTATACGCGAGCTAATATACTATTAGAAGACTACCCTAATATAGAATTTCTTAAAAATAATAACTATTTATCCTAATATAGTACCTTTATATTAGATTTAAATAGTATCTTATAAGATCTAATAAGTAAAAGGCTTTTAATATTCTAAAAGACTTAAACTAATTATTATTTAAATAATCTATAAAAAAATCGCCCGAGGTACTCTTAAGATATATAATAGTTAATATTATAATCTATAGTTCTTAGTATTTAAAAAGAATAAAGATTACTAATTAATTAATAATACTTAAATCTTAAATAGTTTTACTAAGAGGAACGCGAACCTTTTATCTTTTATTAATAAATTTTTAAAGTAACTAGCTAGAAGAGCTATCTATTTACTCTTCGACCTATTCTTAAGCTATAATTAAATATTACTTTATATAAGTTTAAGGGATAAAATAGCTTTTTAAATACCTATTAAGCTAGTAAAATAGTATACTATTCTAATAGGTATAATTAATTTAGTAATAGTATTTTAAAGGGTAATAATAAAGATTTTAGAGAAGTACTTCTCTAATATATTATTATTTATCGATAATATTATAATAGCTAGTTCTTCTAGTATTTATAATAAAGAAGAAGTATTATCTAGAGTTTATTAATATATATTTAAGTATATTTAAAAACTAGATATAATAATAGTAGATATTAAATATATAGAAGTAATAGTATTAGGTACTAAGTTCTATTAGAAAGTCTTTCGACTAGGTATTATAAACTATAAAGTAAATATTAAAGAACGATTTTCTAATAGTAGTAAGGTAGCGAAGATCTAGGACTAGCTAGAATATAGAAATATTAAAGAAATCTAATAGTTTATTAGGATTTATATTTACTATTAATAATAGGTCTTTTATTTCTTTTTTAAGATAAAGTTCTTATTTTAACTACTTCGTAAAAATACTAAATAGATATAAAAAAAGTCTTAAAAAGAAGTTATAAGAATCTTAAAGGTTAATATTATATTAGTACCTACTTTAGTAGTATTAGATATTAAATTAAGATATTAAGTCTATTTATATATAGATACTAATTAATAAGATAATAAAGTAGTACTTAAATAGGTTAAAAAGAATAACTTTTAATATCCTATTAAGTTTAAAAGTACGTTATAGTCTAAGACTAAATTAAAGTAATACTCTATTAAGTTAAAATATAAGATAGTATTCTAGATATTAAAGAAGTTTAGTCTATATCTTTATAATACCCGATTTACTATTAAAATAGATACTAATACCTTAATTACGTAGCTTAATTAGTTATCTACTAATCTCTCTAGATTAGTAATAAATTAATAACTAGTTATAATCCTACTTTAGAACTTTAAAATCTAATATAGATCTAAGAAGAAGAATATAATTATTAATATCTTATTAAGATATTCTTAGTTAAAAGAATAAGTTTAATTCTAAAAAGAAGAGGAAGACTTATATAAGACCCTAGGACTAAGTATAATTAACTAGAAGTTATAATAGCTAAGGTAGCCTTCTAATTAACTAATAGTAGAATCGATATATTAAAGCTATCCTAAGATAGTACTATAAGGGTATAAGAACGGGAGGTTCTTATACCTAAATAGGGCTTAGTATACTAAATAAGCTAACTATCTATTAGACTAATCCTCGGGATTACCTAATCTACTAATCGAAAATAGGAAATAAGTAAAATAACTAGGTTACCTAGGGAATAGGTCGTAATATTATCTTTCTTTCGGAATAAGGCCTTATCCTTAAGAGCCTAGTAAATAAATAATTAAGAAAAATACTTTTTTTAGGGGAGAGAGAGAGAAGGAAGGTAAGAAAGTAGGTAGATACCTATATCTATTACTCCCTACTCGAAAAACGATTTAACTAATACCCTCTAGATTATTCTTAAAGTATATTAATATTATATAGTCCTATATATATTTACTTATTTTACTATATAAATTATTATTTAAAAAATATTTTTCTAATATATATACTATATAACGCGCTTAGTATATCTAAAGGATATTATAGAATATATAAGAGAATACTAGTAACTTAGTTTTTTATATTACCTAGAAGTTATATATATATAGTCCTATTAGAGGATAAGACTTACTTCTTCTACGTTTCTACTCGTAGTAAAGCGAGGCTATAGAGGGGTACTTTAAGCTTAAAGGTAGTTACTATAGACTCTAAATATTATACTACCCGTTTTAGTAGGTTATAAAGAAGAGGAGCTCTAAGCTTAGAGGTAATTACTATAAGCTCTAGGCTATATATTATCTATTTTAGTAGATTATAAAGGGTAGAAGGCTTATACTCGATACTAGTAATTTTTCTAAATTCCTATTTTAACTAGTACCTCGTCTTTTAACTAGGGACTAAGAAACTTATCTTATAATATAGCTTCTAGCTACTAGACTAGTTATTTAGGTAGACCTAGCTTATTAGGGTACTTATTATAGAATTCTTTTACTTTTTAGACTATATTTATAAAATCGCTTATTAGATAATAGATTAGGTCTAGGTCGTAGTCTATCTATTCTATTTAATAGTAAAGCTTACTATAAATAATCTAGCTATTAAGAATATAGGCTACTAGCTACTTAGAATACCTATTTACTTTTATAGCTAGTTCTTTAGGAAGTACTTAACTAGGTAATAGATCTTATATAGCTTTATATAATCTATCTATATAGAAAATATTATATATCTTTATATAAAAGGGTAACTAGACTATATAGAAGCTATACCTCTAATTAATAATAAGATAAGATTTATATATTTACTAGTCTAATTTTAGACTTAGTCTTAAAGTAGTAAATTCCTTAGGTATAATATAGACTTAATCTTCTACATTAAAATCTAGAAGATAGTATTTTTTATTAGCTTATTAGCTCTAGACTTTCTAAGCTACTACGATATTAGCTTAGACATAGTTATAGATCTATTAGACTATATTAACTTAGATCTTTATAAACTCTTAAACTATCTATATAGTTATATTATTTAGTAATTTAGAGGATTTATAAATATATTCTTATTAATCTTAGTAGTAATAAGTCTTATAATCGAATTTAATCTTAAACGGAGAAAATCCTATTATATTATATAAAAGAATTACCTAGACCTAGTCTATATTAGGTAGAAGATTAGACTAGTTATTCTAATAGAAGTTTATAAAGAGATATAATTATTAGTCTAGTTATTAATTAAAAACTTCTATATTACTATCGGTCTATAGATAGTAGACTATAGATAATAACTAGCTAATTCTTATAAATCTATATAATTCTTTTATAAAGTCTAATATAAACTATAGACCTTAATCCGAGATTATAGTATATAAAGGACTAAAGACTTACTATATATATATATAGTAAAGAGTAGCTATATCTTTAGTAGTAATAGTCTTAAAGTAGAGTAATAAGAAAGTATATTTTAATAATCTATATATTACTATAAATATATTATTATATCTCTTATAGTTCTTTAAAAAGCTTTTAAAGTTTATAAAGATATCTTTCTATACTCTTTTAGGTATAGGAAGTAGTTTAAAGAGATCTAAGATCTTATCTTAAGACTTATAACTCTATTAGTACTATTTATAGTTTCTTATATAATATTTTATATCTTTATTTATTATACTTTAATAATATAGATCTCTTAGAAGTCTAATAGTTTTCTTTATATCTAGGTAAGTAGTAATCTACGTAGTATATATTATCTAGATAAAATAGGTCTTAAAAAACCCTACTTTAGGTACTATTAACTTCTCTTTTTAAAGGAGAAGTCTAGATAGGGTTAGAGATAGATACTTATATTCTTAATAGACTAGTTCTTACTCTAATTTAAGTATAGTATATATACGATTTTTATAAAGTATATAATTAAGAAGTAAGTAAAAATAGACTTTAGTTTTATACTTAGAATTCTAGATATTAATAGTAGCTATTAAGGTAGTTATTATAATAGAAACCTATCTAGAGGGAATAAAGATGTAAGTTCTAGTAGCTTTATCTTTTTTCTTTTAAGTTTTTAACTTCTTTTATTTTTAAGAGAGGGTATTCGTAATAATATTAGTAATCTTAAAGTAATAATAAATAGTATAGTAGTAGTCTATAAACTTCTTAATCTAGTAAGTCTATTACGAGGTTAGTTTATACTTAGTTAAAAAATATTCTAGTACTTAGTAATTAGTAATAACTTAAAAGGGTTTATTTAGTTATAATTCTATAAGCTAAGCCCTCTATTTATTTAAACCTCTTATAACTACGAGTATCTCTTTATTATAGATCTTATAATTTATTTCTATAAACTTTATTATCTTTATAAAGTAGATTATAGGTTATTAGATTTTATTATCTTAGAGCTATATAAAGGTATCTACTAAAATACTATTACTTATATTAGTTTCTATATAGGTCCTATAATAAGATAAGTAATATCTTATAATAATATCTAAATATAGTAATATCTTACTTTTCTTAAATATAGCTTACTCTTTAGACCTAAAGATATAAAATTTTCTCTTTTATAGTAGTTAAGTAAGTAGGTAGACTATATAACTATAATCTTTTAGCTACTTATAGTAGTAGTTATAGAAGCCTAAATAAGCTTATAGCTCTTTTAGAGTTATTAGTTTCTTCTAGTTTTTAATAATTACTATCTTATTAGGGTCTATATAGATTCCTTTAATACTAATAATAAAATTTAAAAACTTTACCTTAGTAATTATAAACTCGCTCTTTTTAATATTAACCTATAGTCTAGCCTTCTTAAGTTTATCTAGGATTTTACTTATATATTTCTTATAGTTAAGAGGATCTTCTAAGTAGATTAAGATATTATCTATATAGGTAATATAGATTTTATTAATTTTATCCTTAAGTACTTAATTAATATAGTATTAAAAGGTTATTAGTTTATTATATAATCTAAAAGGTAGAATATAGTATTTATAATTTCTATACTATATTTTAAAAGTTATAAGGTCCTTTATATTAGGGTCTAATTTAATATAGTAAAAGATCTAATATACGTCTAACTTAGTAAAGACTTTTACTTTAAAGAGTTATATTAATATCTTCTTAATTAAAGGAATAGCTATAATATCTTTCTTTATAACTATATTAATCTTTTAGTAGTTAATATAAAATCTCTACTCCCCTTCTAACTTCTTAACGAATAGAATAGATAAGGCGAAGTTAGTATTACTAGTTATAATAAAGTCTTTTTTTAAATACTCTTCTAAGTAAGCTTTTAGTAGCTTTAGATATTTAAGGAATATATTATAAAGTAGATTTATACTAAGCTTACTTATATTATTCTTAAGAATAATTTTATAGTCGACGTTCTTTCTTCTAGAGGGTAGCTTATCTAAGTTAACCTTAGAGAAGTAGTTTAGAGTAGCTTCTATATAACCTTTATAAGAGAGCTTCTCTACTATTATATCTTATACGTCCTATTCTACTAAGTCTTCTACTAAGTCTTTTAACTATTTATTTTTAATTAATAAGTTAACTTTATATAGACTAGTAGCTTCTAGTATAACTTCTTTCTTATCTATAAGCTTCTATATATTTAAAGACTTAAGAAAATATATATTAAATTTATTACTAATAGTCTACTTTAGTAGATTATTAGGAATAGATATTATTTTCTTTTTCTTTCTATTATTTTTTTAGTAGCCTTATTAGTTTTTCTTAAATTTAGTACCTCTTAAATTACTATTAATATTACTATTTATATTCCTTTATATTTTCTTAAGAGTAGCTTACTAATCCTTTATTACTTATAGTAGGGCTTTAATAAACTCGTAGACCTCCTTCTAGAAGATTATAAGAGCTTTAATAGAAATTTTTAAACTAAGTATTAGATTCTTTCTAAGTAAGTAAATCTTCTTTTATACTTTAATCTATTAGTTAATTAAGTTATTATAATATAAAGTATCGTTCTAGTATTCTAGCTTTAGTTTTAGATCTAGTTTCTTTATAGTAGTTAGATTATATTTTATTTACTTTAGGGTATTATTTAACTAGTATAAAGTCTAGTTATAATAGTTAATTAAGAACTAGGTTTACTTAAAGAACTTTCTTTTAAATATTATATTATAATATCTAAGCTTATAAAAGAGAAACTAAATAAATATATTCTTTTTCTAGATTAATAGATTAACTTAGATAGCTATATTAACTAAGTAACCGTATTTCCTATTAAATCTATTAAGGAGGATTAGTTTTTTTAGTTAATAAAAGACGGGCTTTAGTTTTTTCTTTACTATCTTTAAATATTTAGAGTAGACTAATAGATATATACTAGTACTACTATCTATTAATCCTCTTAGTCGTATAACTAGACTATTTACTATAAGTTAAATAGAGAATATAAATAATTTTAAATTAATAAGCTATAGTATCTTAATAAGTTATTAATAATTAAGGGGTTTAATTACTTCTATATAGACTACTAGGAAGAAGTCCTCTTTTAATAACTTTTATTTTTTAATACTATAGAGGAGGTATTAGAGTTATACTCTAAATTACTTTCCTCTTTATATAAGAAGTCTAAATAAATTTCTTCCTTAGAATTATTAAGAAAGATAATATTAACTTTTACTTTTATAGTATTTTATATTACTTTATATACGACGTAGTTAAAGTAATTTTATTATTTATTCTTTTTTCTATAATTAAAGTAATAGTCTTACTTCTTATATTTCTTAAAAGAGTAGTTATAAAATTTAGAGATATTTTTAAAATAAATAAACTTCTTTTCTAACTTATTAAAGAAGAATCTACTTATAGTTAATTACTTTTTCTTAGAAATAGCTAATTAGTTACTTTAGGTAAGCTAGATCTTTTAGTACTAGTTATTCTTAAGTAGTACCTTATTAGCTAAAGTTATATATTTATAGAGCTTACTAAAAGTAAAATTACTATTATTAAATAGATCTATCTTATTTTTTAGCTTAAAGTAGAGCTTATTTATAAATTCTTCGTTCTACTAGTAGTAAGATAGATAAATCTCTATTACTAAATACTTAAAATTCTTAATAAAGTTATTAACTTTACTAAATATATTTATATATAGTTAGTAAAATTTAATTTTTATTTTCTTTTTTTTATAAGAATCTTTATAATATTTCTTAATATATTCTAATAGATCTATATTAAATATAAAGTTTACTTCTTCTTTTCTAGAATTTAATTATATCCGAATATAGTCTTTTACTAGACCTACTAGTTAGGATATAATATAGACTTAATAGATTTTAGTTATCTACTAGAGGGTTTCTTATACGTACTAGTCCTTATTAATAGTAAGTTTTTATTCTATATTATAGAGCTAGTTCTTTAACTTAGACTTTCTATTATTTTTAAATAAGGTAGAATTAGAGTAGAACGTAGTCTTCTAGAAGTTAAAAGTTTATAGAGATTTACTTTAGTAGTTTCCTATAATATTTTCCTTCTAAATAAGAACCTATATTCTATTATCTAAAGTAATAGTTATAAACTTTAATAAGATTAATAGAAATCTCGTAGAAGAGATACTAGAGTAGAGAGTAAAAGTATTTTCTATTTTCTTTATAGTAAAGGATAGTATATCTAAATCTAATAGGTATTTATAATAGTCCTTATTAAGAAAAGAAGTCTGTATTAAATCTAGAAATATAATTAGTTTAGTAGTTAGCTCTTTTTATAAGAAGCTTAACTAAAAGGTTAAATACTAGACTAAATCTTACTAGAACCTTCCTAAGAGCCTAGGGGTTTAAAGTAGAGTATAATAGATAAGAGGGGTCCTTTAGAGGCCGATATTTAGACTATTTAGTTATACTATTATAGAGGGGAGTCTTACCTCTTTTATATCTTATTTATTATTAGAATTATACTATAATAGTAGAGTCTTAAAAGTAGACTTAGAGTTATACTAAAGAAGGATTATAAGTTTAGTCTTTATATAAATAACTATAGGGGAGGACTATTTAAGATCTTCCTCTAAATTTTATTATCTACTTATAATTTTTTAGACTTATTAGAGCTTTTTTTATAACTTTTTAATTTACCTTTTATAATTATTCCTTTTCTTAATTAATTAGTTAAACTTATCGGCCGTAATATTTATAAAGATATTTCTATTAACTATACCTACTCCTATAGTATACGCTAGTCTTTTAGTTATAATAAGACGAAGATTATTATCTATTAGAATATTAATAATTAGATTAGATTCCTTCTAGATAGCTAGTATATTCTAAACTATATTATAGTCTAGGAGTTCTTTCTATCCTTCTATATTTATTAGGTAGAGGATTTAGGGTCTATTTTCTTCTCTAAGTAATTTAACCCTTTTAGTATACTTATTAATCTTCTCTTTAAGACTATCTTTACTTATACTTTCCTCTTAAGAGAGAAAAATAGTCTTAAGGATTTAAGGGTTAATATATATATCTTTATTAATAAATACCTCTAAAGAGGTTAGTTTATAAACCTTAGTTAGTTTTCGCTAGTATACTTTCTTTTTAGGGGAGAGTATCTTATTTCTAGTCTAGCTCTAAGACTTAGTCTAAGCTTATATACTTCTTATTCTATTTAGAGCTTAACTTAGAGTCTTTTTCTTTTCTTTATCTTTCTTCTATAGGGAGGCCTTATAGAAAGATAGCTTTAAAGGGTCTACTTAGTCTAGAAAGTCTACTATTTTATTATTATATTAATTTAGTAATTTAGTTAATCGTATAAAGATAAGTTAGTTATAAGGTTTAAGATATAGATCTAACCTTATATAATACTTTTATAGGTTTCTTCTCTCTAAAGGAGGTACTAGGTACTCTAGTAATATTAGAGCTTAAAGTAGTTAGTTTTAAGACTTATCTAAGGAAATACTATATACTATCTACCCTAAGTATTATAGACCTCTAGGGATTTTAGGAGGGTTAATATTTAGCTACTATCTCTAGCTAAAAGTTAGAGATCTTAGAATAATATAAGACTCTAGGACTAAGTATAATTAACTAGGAGTTATAATAGCTAAGGTAGTCTTCTAATTAACTAATAGTAGAATTAGTATATTAAAGCTATCCTAAGATAGTACTATAAGGATATAAGAACGGGGAGTTCTTATACCTAAATAGGGCTTAGCGCGCTAAATAAGCTAACTATCTATTAGACTAATCCTCGGAATTACCTAATCTACTAACCGAAAATAGAAAATAAGTAAAATAACTAGGTTACCTAGAGAATAGGTCGTAATAACTTAGAATTATTTATAGATTATATTATTAATAAGTATAATAAGTTAATAGAAGTCTTCTCTATTACTAATTTAAGAATCCTTAATAATAGCTATTTAGATAAATTAGAAAAGATTATTTACTTTTTATATATAATATATAAGTCTAATAAACTATTAAGAAGTAAGAAAAGAAACTAGATAAAGATTACGTAGACTTTCTTTATAAAAGATAGCTATTTTTTTAAGAAGTTAACCTAGAATCTAATTATCTAACGGGTAGTTAATAACTCTAATATTTAAAAGACTTTAGTATAAGAAGTTTATTAAGTACTATACTATTAGGGTATATAAGGAATATTTATAGTAATTTAGTATTAATTTTAGTAGAAGAACTAGTTTTAAATAGTAGTAAAAGAGCTTTAAAGCTACCTTAAGTATTAATAGAAGTAAGATAATAGAATAGAAAAGATACTTAAAGTTAATAATCTTAGAGTTATATAGAACTAATAGACTATTAATATTACCTATATATCTATTAGTAAAGAAGGAGTTTAATTTCTTATAATTACGCGCGAATACCTATTAGAATAGATTAAAGCTAGGGCTCTAAAGGATACTATATCTAAAAATATTATAAAGTTTATCTATTAGGATATTATTTACTAATAGGGAGTATTTTCTTAGCTAAGTATTAATAGAGGACCCGAGAATAGGTTAGTAGTTAAAGTATTAGCTAAATATTATAGAATATATAGAATTTAAACGTCTTTATATAATTTAAAAGTATAAAGCTTAATTAAATAAGATTACTAATTATTAGTTATTATACTAGCTAAACTACTAGGCTACTAGTTAAAGAATCTATTATTAGTACTATAGACTAATAGAGTAACGATCCGACGCTTAACTAGATATATACTAGCTAAGCTAGTAATAGAGATTTAACCTATTCTATTAATTAAACTTAGCCTAGAATTATAGTAGATACTTCTATAAAATAAAATAGTTTTAACCTCTAATTTACTTACGTTCTAAGTAAAATAACTTAAATAAAAGAGTAAAAAGCTAGTAGAAGTAATTAGTTATATCTAGTAGTATAGACTTAAAGTAGCTAATTAATAGAATTAAGTAAAAGATAATTAAAGTAACCTAGTAGATAGAGATTTAGTTCTTATTTAGAATACTATTAGAGCTAATAATTAATTAGTAAAGTAAAAGTTTAATAATAAATAGCTAGAACCCTATTATATAATAGAAGCTAGGGTAGAGTACTTATACTATAGGTTTATAGAGCTTAATAGAACTCTATTTACTTATATTATATATAATAATTAGTTAAAGTAGTTCTATTAGAAAGACCTAGATAATAAGATAATAGAGATATAAGGTAGAATAAAGTTAATTAAAGAGAATCTATTAATTAATAATTATCGTCTAATACTAAGAGCTTTAAGGTATAAAGAAGTTAAAAAGCTAGATAAAGAGTATCTAATAATATAAGTATAGACTAATTATATAAAGTTCTCTATAATAAAAGTACCCTTAATATAGAAGTAAACTTTATTATTAAAGATTATTATCTAATAGACTATTATTAGACTAAAGGTTAAAGAGATAGAATATTAGATAATTAATAGTAAATTAGAAAGTAGTAATAAAGAGTAATTAACTAAGAAATAGTTAATTTAGTTAAAAAGAAGTCGTAGGTCCTAAGTTATAATTAGGACTATTTATTTATTTTAATTTCTTAACTTTTATTTCTTATTATTATTATTATAGACCTAGTAGAGAAGGATTATTAATAATAAGAAAGAAATAAATTAGAAAGTAAGATTTTAAGTACTATAAGTTAGTTTATAGAAGCTTAAAGGCTATATAAAGATACTAGAAGCTAGATATAAGAAGTTATAAAGAGAAGAACTAAGAGTTAATTATTAGTTAAAGAAGTAAAATCTAGGAAATCTATATAGTCTAAGTAGTAGTAGTACTACTACTATTACTATAACCTCCGCCGCTACTACGGTCGCTATAATAAATATTCTTAAAATCTTTATCCTTATCTTTATTCTTATTCTTATCCTTAGATAACTAATAAGAAATTATTAATATATTAAAATTCTCTATAGTATTATTAGTAGTATAAGCTATAGTAGATAAGTTAGACTAGATATAAGAGTAATTAGGATTTAAAGAAAATAGCTAAGCTAAAGAATTACTTTAATACTAATTTTAATACTTATACTATACTCGAAGCTTATACTATTAATATTAGTATTTAATTAACTTATACTACTCTTACTTAATATTACTAAAGCCGTTCTACTTAGATCTAGATAATTATTAAGAATAGCTAGAAGATTAAAGATAGAAGTATAGCTTATTTAACTTAGTCCTAATAGACTTATTAAAAAGCTAGGTTATAGAGTAGTATAGAAAAGAACTTAAAGAAGAGTTTAATTAAGAGCCTAGTTAAGAGTTTAAAGAAGAGCTACTAGTATAAGAGCTAATTAGAGAAGCTTAAAGAGAAGAATAGTATAATTATATCTTACTCGGGTTTATAATATTATTAGAGTTAATCTTAGTAAGTAGATATATAATACTAGTACTATTTTATCTAATAGATTAGTAGGTAAAGATAAGAGAAGAAAATTAGAGATAATTTATAAAATATAAAGTAGAATCTTAAATTTCTATTAATTATATAGTTAATATAGGATTCTTAGACTATTAATTAATTATTCTAGTATATCTATTAATAGCTAGCCTAGATCTTACTAGCCTTTAGGTTAGTATACTAATTATAAACTAGACTAATTCTACTACTATAATCTCGAACCTAGAATATATAATAATATATACTAATTTAAATATTCTATAAATAGAAACTTTTCTAGATTCTTAAGCTAAAGAAGTTATAAATAGTTATACTACCCTTTATAAAAAAGTTAGAATTATAAATAATAATAAAATCGTACTAAGTTATATACTAGATAGTATTAGTATATAGAATAGTCTCTAAAAAGATATCCTAATACTTAATATTATAAAGATATTAGCTAAAATTAATCTAGAAAGTTTAATTAATAATTTAATTAGCCTATAAAGTTACTATAAGTAAATTAATATAGATATTAACTAATTAGAAAGAAAGAAAACTTATACTACTTTAGGATAGTAGTATTAGTTATTATTAATAAATAGTCGTAAAGCTTTAATTCTTAGTCGTCTTTTCCACCTCCTAAAGGCTAGTTAGGAGGGTACTAGCTACTACTACTACTACTAGAGGCGTCTATAATAGTACTACCTATAGATAGATCGATAGCGATACCCTTATTAGATATAGCTAGAAAGAGAAGTAAGAGGCTTAGAAGCTAAGAAGCTAAAGACTTAAGAGGTTATTAGGCTAATAGATAAGAAGAGTAGTTATAAGAAGAAGATTAAAGAGTCTAAGAGAATATTAGAAGGAGCCTTTTATATATATTTTAGCTAGCTATTAATTATAAAGAAGTTAAAGTAAGAGTATTTAAAGACTTATTTATAAATATTATTATAAAATTACTAAATAAGAGTTCGAGGGCTATACGAAGATAAAGGAGTCTATTAAGAAGTTAGAACTAGATTAAAGACTAATTAATTTTATAATAATATATTAGACTAGCTAGAGAAAGCTTATCTTTATAATTATACTAACTTACTATTAAAGGTCCTAGAGAGAAAGAGATACTAAGATTAAGCTATAGTCTATTTACTAAGAAGAAGGGAAATAAGAGGTCTATTAATAGCTTTTTAAGGGTCGTTTAAAGATAAAGATTACTTAAAAAAGGGTTCTTAATAGGTTAGTAATAGGGTTTACTATTAATAATATACTAGTATTATATAGAGTTACTTAATTAGATAGTAAAGCTTAAGAGAGCTAAGCTCTTTTAATTAAGAAGAAAAATATAGTATAGTAGTAAAGAAAGTCTCCTAATTAAGTATTAAAGACTTAGGTAAGCGGTAAAATATTAGACCAAGCTTTAAAGGGCTATCGTCTAGGAGTATCTTTAACTAAAGTTTATTATCTATCCTATTATATAGTAGACGGAGAAAATAGTTTAATTAATTAATTTTAGCTATCTATTCTATTAACTCTTCTCTTCTATTCCTCTAACTATAGGTCGTAAGCTCTGTTATCCTATCTCTAATATACCTATATATTATAATATCGAATCTAGAATAACCTCTAAGCTAAAGATTTAAAGAGAGGAGATAGTATTACGAACTATATATAAACTATAGAATAATAGTTAATAAGAATACCTAAGATAAAGTCTATTATAGACTTTAATAAAGAATACGATATAGACCTTATAATTAGAGAATAGAAAGTTATATAATAGATCTATAGATCTATAGTTCTTAGTAAATATAGATCCTATAGATCTACGAATCTATAGATTAGTAGATCTATTAAAGGATAAAGTTATAGAGTCTATAAATCTAAGAAAATTAAATTAATATATAATAACTATAAATCTCCTAGATAGTCCTTCTTCTTATAATTAATTCGAATCTAGATTAATCCTTATCTATTAATATAATTAAACTATTATTCTTTATTTCTATTCCTTCTTTTCTATCTTAAGTATAAACCCTAAACGAGACTAAATAACCTATCGGGCCTGGACCTCGTTTAATAGTTATTCTCGAACGTCTATAGCTATCTAAATAGATTCTACGAATATTATAATATTATCGACTAGAGCTATACTATACTAGCTACCGTTCTTCTATTTCTATTTATAGGCGACGACTAGATACTATAACTACTAACTCCTCTAGTTAATAACTAGAATTAATTACTAGACTCTCTATTTACTTATTATAATAGCTAATTATATTATAACTAGATATATTAAAGCTATTACCTCGATAAACTTCTTATCTTAAGCTATAATACTAAAGGTATACGTCTTATATTACTCGATATCTTCTACGAGCCTAGTATAGAATATAATACTATTACTCTATAGCTCTAAGAAGCTTTAGCTATAATTAACTATTTAACTAGAACTAATAGTAATATATATATTCTTAGGTATATATATATAGAACGTATACCTAAGATTATATATCTCTAGCTTAGCTATATAATTCTTAGTCTATAAAAGAAACTTTTATAGAATATTTAGTTTAGGTTAATACTAATAAAGCTTTATATAGCTATTTAGTTAAGAATAATCTAATTCTTTATATAGTAATCTATATTATACCCTCTTATAGTAGATAGATATATAGCGCGTATAGATAAGTATTAGATTCTCTTTCTCTCTTAAATAAACTACTATACTCGGGTTCTAGTCTATTAGTAGAAACTATTTAGTATAACCCCTCTTAATAATATCGATATAGAAGTATAGGTCTATACTAAGTACGACGAAACTTATAAACTTTAATACTATAGCTTCTTTTAGGAATATATTAATAATAAATTAGAATTCTAATTAGTTAGGAAGGAGGTAGATATATATATCCCTTAAAGTCGCTTACCTATATAAGAAGAGCTTAGTAGTACTTAATAAATTCTCGTTATTTATAAAGCGTTAGATCGCGAGAAAGAGGTCGTCTTAGAAAATATAATACGTAGTATTCTTAGCTAGCTACGCTTTAAGGGGTATATATAGAATAAAAGAGATATATAAAAGTATAAATAGTTTAATATATTTAACTCGGACGAAGAAGACGAAAGCTAGAATAGAGTCTATTCTAAGGATAGGCCTAAATCTTTATCGCGTATATATTTATAGATATATAGTTTAAACTCGTTAATAAGTATAGTATAGGATAAGTAGTTAGTTTTATCTCTATTTCCTATCTAATTTAATATACTATATTACGCAGAAGAGGCTTACGGTAGTAGTACCCTTTAGGCTTAGAGCCGGGTAGAAAAATACTTATAATAGCCTTTAGAGCTTTCGGGAAGGATCGGTTTATAGATTATAAATAAAGAAACGATACGAGTATACTAGTAATTAATCTCTCTTATATCTAAAGCCGGGGAGTTTAAGTAAGGCTATTTTAAGTACATAAAGAATAGGAGACGGAGAAATTCTATTAGTTAAAGAGAAATATGCCTTCGCCAGCAACGCCTAGATGATTCGCAACGTGGAAAGAGCGGCACTCAATCTTCCAGTACTTGGAGCCGGACTTCGTTTTTCGATTCCTCGCCAGACTCGTATTCGACGCACCGTGGGCTTCGTCCACTGTCACTGGCTACGCAAATTTGGAGCTTCCCCCACCTTCTTGGTCTCGGTCAATTCCAGCCGTGCAGAGGAACGGGAAGGTATCTAACACTGAGCATACCTTGGATTCTATCGGTGGGCAATGTCCTTAGAACGCCATCCCTGATCTCGAGGGAGTTTTTACAGAGAGAACTAACAAAGATAGTAGAAACTAGGCCCGAATACTTTAGATTTAGATGGACGAACGGCTTGATTACGTAGAAGCTATCGAGTATTCTCACGACTTACGCAAGCACAATATTAAACTAGTTGACGGGACGGATGGTGCCTAACTTCTCTCATCCATTGGATGTGACCGCGGCAGCTTTGGCGTTGGCCTGTGATGAAATCTCTTGGCTAACGTAACGTGTTGGGGGCGAAGGAAGTTTGCGAAGGAAGGAAGCTTGTGAGGGAAGCTTGCGAGAATTCCCGAGCCATGCGGATATCCGCTCCGCAGTTACGACCGACTTTCGCGTTGCAGCGGGAAGTAGTCTATGCTATAGGCTCTTGTTCTCCAGATGCGCCCACGAAAGGAGCGGATATTCCACAGCCGTGCACGATTCTCATCCAAGCCTTCGTCACGATGCCGTTCACATAGCTCCGCAGCGACATGTGCTTGCCGGCGTGTGGCTCCATCGCTACTGCTCTCTGTACAGTCGCGTGGCGCCGAAGCTCGTGCCATGGTCGCTCCTGTACGCAGCAGCCCATTAAGCAGTCCCAAAGGCTCATCGCCCCCTGTTCTTTGATAGTATTATTGTTCCTACGTTTCCTGCAGCCAAACGCAAATCTAACCTCAATTGCTTACCCACGCCTCTCTCGTCCCATGTCCCCGAAAATGGCCTACGCATCCTCTTTGTTGACCCTCTTTTACCCCCTCTACAATCCCAGCCCGTTTCCTTCCAGCGCTTTTACAGGTATTCCTACTCTCATCCGTCGCATTCGGGGTATTACGACAGACCTCTTGGAGGGCAACCGCCAAATAAAACCCACCATCGTCGACCCTGCGTCGCTCTCTCCACCATCGACACCTGAGAATCGCCCATCGCTGAAGCATCATCCGCGCCCCGTACCTATATAATGTCGGCGCTCACCAGTCCTAAACGCGGATTTCTACCAATCCACAGCGGACCGGGCAGCCGGAGCCGGCTCGAATGCGAGCACGCTGGAGAGGATTCCCAGCTTCCCCGGTAGCCAATGTAGTACCAGAACCTCTCATTAAACGAACAGTTCATCGCGCAGTGATATCGCCGTCCTTGCTGGCCCCACCCGCCGCTCCTACCGCTACACATACCCTTCTCTCAGCCGCCGAGAAGCAACTCCCGCACATATCCAAAGTTGATAGGGAGAACGAGTTCTTATTTCGCAATCCATATCCGGATATCACCTGTTATAATGGCTGCTTGATCAAACGTGAAGGTATTGTATGTCTGATTCCGATGATTCGGCGGATTGGAGGACGCCGCGCAGGACTCTCTTGCGAATTCATGTAAAATCGGAATATCCCTGAGTGGACGAGCGACCAAAGATGCAACCGAAAATAAGCCCCAGGACGCATTATCGACTCAACCGCCCGCTCCAGACCTCATTCTTGGCCCTTACCTCCTCCACATGACCGTTCGCTGCCGCCAATCCTATCCTCGCGAAGCTTCAAGACGCTTCGTTGGTGAAGACACAGAGCGAGCTCGATTGTGATATCACATGCGTGCGGCCTGACGGCAGCCCCTTCCACTTCATCGGCATGCCCGCATCCACCGCACCGAGCGATGCCTCCAACGCCAGCGACCCCGACAGCACAATCACGATACCAGGCCAGAAATCATCGTCGTTCGCTAATATCTAGGCGTGACAATGTCCTGTCTAGATGAAATGGCGTGCATGCTCTAGTTCAGAAACCAACTGATACGATTCGACAGGATCGCCTGAGACGTTCCTGTTGCGGCATATTTGGGAGCCTTCTGGATGTCTCTGAATGCCCAAGTGACAAAGTCATTTGAGAAAGACCCCACATGAACAGAAGTGTTCGATCCAGACAGTGATTTGAGGTCAATGCCAGCGTTTTCAAGGGCGTGGTATGTTGTTTCGAGGAGGCCACGCTGGTTCGGGTCCATACAAGCAGCATCACCGGGCGAGATACCGAAGAACGGAGCGTCAAAATCTCGGACGTCACGATCTAGAAAATGAGCATGCTCGGTTCCGATCTATACGTCTATTAGAATTGTCTTCTTGCGACGGGGGGTTCGCCTTACCAGGTTGGTATTCTTCTTTGCGTCGTGGAAAGCTGCAATATTGATCCTGTCGGCTGAAAAAGGAGAAGAGACGCATCGCTTGTTGACTAGAACGTCCCACAACGCATCTTCGCTCGATGCGCCTCCTGGAAACTCGAATGCCAATCCGATAATTGCGAGAGGTTCTAGCGACTTGCTTTCTGAAGGGGTTGCAGTCTTCGCTCCGTTGTCAGCTGCACAGTTGGGCGACAAAAATCCTGGTAGTTTGATTCGAATTCGAATAATGCTTTGGAGAAAGAAGTATTGTGAGTTGGAAAATCTCTTTTTCGCGACACAACGGTCTTTTATACAGACAGTCACAACGGCAATTGTCAGCTCTAGCCTCGAGGCTACTATTACTAACGAATCTTGGTCAAAACATGTTGTACTCGTGGACTCACCCTTCGCCCCCTTCTGCACATGCGCTGAACGATTACATGCGCCAGGATCGCCCCTAAGGAAGATCACCAGATCTCCATGTTCGCAATGCTCAGTCGCACATCATAAAAGATGATCCCCGATGATGAGTCCGAAGGCGCAGCAATTTACCTTCATTTCCGTCCATTCAGTGCGCTTTGTGCATCCACCTACATATCTAGCCGCTGGGCAAGTCTCAGCCTGTTGCCTGAAGTTCACCGGTCGCCCCGCTTGTTTCGGATGCATGGATCTTGCATATGAAAACCAGAAAAGGCGCCGGCGTAAAACCAGCAGTCTGGCACTGACGCAGGAATGTAAATGAATGTGGCATATGATCGGAAAAGGCGTTGGGGTAGAACCAGCAGTCTGGCACTTCTGCAGGGATTTAAATGAGTGTAGTATGAAAACAGCAAAGGCGCTGGCGCAGAACCAACAGTCTGGCACTGCTGCATGGATTTAAATGAGTGTGGCATTGAGGGGTCAGGTGCCATTGAGGCACAGCTTTTGTTCGTGGCCAAGCCCACTGCCCACATTTTTTAGTCCAAGCATATACTGTAGTTTTCGTTACGCCAAACCCCCCTGAAAAGCCCCTCCAGTAGCACGTGTGGCAGACCTTATTGCACATCGATCAACGCTGTTTTTCACTTCCTGCAAGATGGTTAGCCATACAGAGTTGCATCTCGAACAAAGAACGAGCACAATCGACATCGACGATTTCGACAGGACGGACAACGAGCGACAGAAGGATGAGTCGCCAGCAATGGTTGAGAATACCTCGAACATTCCGAGTGACGAGTCCAAATACCTCGCAGGACAACGCCTTCATACGATTAGTGCTGGACTTCTTATTGCGGTTTTTATCGTTCAAATGGAATCTTCGATCATCAGTACTGCGATTGTCGATATCACTGATCACCTCGGGGGCTATGGAAAGAGCTCTTGGCTTTTCGAAGCCTATTTCGTTACCTATTGTGGTAGGATCATTGCTTCATTTCCACGATTACTTGCTGATCATCCACATGCCTCCAAATGATTTGGGCGAAGGCCTCCGACATTACAGGGCGGAAACCGGCCATCCTTGTTGCCCTCTTTATCTTTGTCGTGTTTTCTGGATTGTGCGGTGCGAGCCAGTCATTGACTCAATTGATCATGTTTCGATGGTGTCAAGGGATAGGCGGTTGCGGTGTGTTTGCGCTGGTGCAACTTGTTTTCTTTGAGCTTGTGCCTCCACGGAAGTGGCCCATATACATGAGTATACTCACAGGCGTGGTAGCCCTTTCTACGATTATAGGGCCACTTCTTGGTGGGGGGATTACATTGAAAGGAAGCTGGCGATGGATTTTTCTCTTCAAGTAAGTACACGCCTTGTCAAAGACATATTGTCATTTGCTGAATTACCATCAGTGTGCCAGTTGGTATCATAGCCATTGTATCGCTTTGGTTCGCTCTACCCGCAACACTCTGGAACGAACCAGCAGCTGTTCGAAGCTCCGAGGAATTGACGCGCAAGGACCTACGTACCTCCTTCCGGCGAATCGACTTCTTGGGGTCCACTCTTCTGCTTGGAGCGTGTGTATATCAAAATGACGTTTGCTGATGTAGATTATCACTAGAAATACGTTCCTCGTCGGAATTGTTCTATTCGTCGGAGTAGCGCAAATACCTCAGCGCTTCATGACCGTAAATGGGCTTTCGCCGCTAGCTGCCGCGGTGAGGCTGCTAAGCTTTGGAGCATTTGTGCCAACCGGATCAGCTGTGGCTGGAGCACTAATGGGAAGACTGAAAATTCCCCCCTGCTGGATTGTGCTCTTTGGTTCAGTCCTACAGCTATTTGGCACCATATTTCTCTCTCGAATCGGAACCTCTTATCACGTCGAAGCAACACAATATGGCTGCCAAATCCTGATTGGTACCGGCGTTGGATTTGTAAACGCTGGCCTCATTCTACTTGTACCATACGCGATGCAGAAGAGAGATCTCGGTACGTATCCTCGGAACGGTTTGATGGATTTGGGCTGATAGCATAAAGCTGTAGGATCCGCTGCAACCTCACAGTTTCGAACTCTTGGTGGACTTGTTGGAATTGCTATCACGACGGCACTCTCAACTCCCTATCTACGCTCTCATCTACTTGGTGTGGTTACTCCCGAGGTGGCAGCAACTCTGTTACAAAGGACGGATTCGATAAGTGCACTTGCCCCAGAGCAAATGAACGCTGTAAGAACAATTTTCGGGGAAGGCTATAATCTGCAGATCAAAGTTTTGATTGGTATTGCAGCGGCTCAACTGCCAGTGACAGCTTTGATGTGGACAAATCAGGTCGCGGTGTCAGGAAAATGAAGGAATTTGGCTCTGTTGGTTACAAGCTATGGTAAAATCAAGATAGCTAATTAGTTTTAACCATTTCCGCTCAAACAATAGTTCTTTTGATCGCCTTCACCGCGTTACTCAAGCAATTTTTTGAGCTGTATCCCGGAACCCCGTGCCCAGAATTATGCACCAGTATTTCGCAGTGTTGGTCTTCGAAGAGTTCTGTTGTCCAAGTCCCGGCTTGTTTCACATGATCCAAGTCATTCTCTGCCCAAAGTGCGGCCACAGGAATGTCAATCTTGCGGCCACCGAAGGGGATCCGCTCGAGCTTCCGAACTTCCTTATTGCACCGCCAAGCAACGGGGTCATATGTGACGACCCTAGAAAAGAGAATTGCACATGTGAACGGTGGCCGCGCGTCGCAGTTCATGTGTGCATGGGTTATCAGATACATGACGGCCAGACTGGCGCCTTGGCTAAATCCAATGATGCCGTCAAAAGGACCCTCAGTCTGAACATAGGAACCAAGGTCATCAATGGCCCTGAGGACCGAGTCTCCGGTAGGCTCGAAATAGGAATAGTGGGTCGCTTCTGCATCGGAAATGTCTTTCAATTCTAGAAGTTGCAGTCAGCAAATAATTAACAATAGAAAGCATGTTCCACGACTTTCACTACGGACTTCTATGCCGTGTAGATGCGCAAGAATGGGTTGAAGCATACCAGGGCTCATGGGCCATTCCAACGTCCCTTGCACAAACTCATAGGTGTGTTGGTCCCCGAGCTCTTGTCGAATTGGAGCTGCATGTGTTGTTAGCCATCGAACCCTAGCAACGTAACCATCTTGGGTTTGATCCGGGAGAATACCCATTTGCATCTTAAAGATCTGCATTCTTCATCAGTCGTGATCCCAATGTCGGGGTTCAAGTGCAAGTGAAGACGGAAGGTAGCTTCAAGGTCTCTCACCGAATTGTTCGTTCCGATGCCATGCAAACATAGGAAACGCATGTCGGTGTCCGAAGCACCAATTACTGAGGCAAGATGTTTTCCTGGATTCTCGAGATTGCGGCAGTCGAGAAGACAAACATTCGTGCAACATATGTCGGAGCCTTATACCCGGCTGACTGCAGCCTCTCCCGCGCCGAGCCGTGCCACCCGCACACAGTGGCGGACTTCGCAGGGAGGGACCCCAATGGCATCAAATCTATTCGACTGCCAAGTTTGAAGGACAAATCCTACATCTGAGTAGCGACGGATCGGGCGCGAAGGCGCGGACTACACCCAGGTCATGCATGTGCCGCTTGATCGCAGGTATACCATGTGATGTGTGTGTCTGACATGCAGAACTGTGCCGTACAAATATACCTGTAATGGAGTTCCCGTAATGTCGGTCGTTTGTATTTGCCAAGGTATTGCCCCTGCATGATTGGCCAGCGTGTCCTGGGGTCAATTTTAGAACACCATGGGTGAATTTCGGAGCTTACCTACATAGGTGTGATCTGCTGCTGCATTGGCATCACCAGATGCTCTAACGACACCCACAACGCTGCCTTCACGCATGTGGACAGATCTGTGAAGCGGCGAAGAAGCGGAACTTGGCGTTCTGAATTTCAATTGAAGCGAGCGTATTAACAGGCTCAAGCCTGGCGACAGCGATTGGATGAATATGCAAGCACGACAAGCCATTCCAGTGTCTAGAAAGACAAAGGGCAGGCGCTAACCAAAGAAGTTAAAACGAAAAGGCGCCACCCCAAAACCTACGGACATCGACCCATCAGCACCGCGACCCCCTTGTTCCCGGTTCGTCTACATGCGTCTCTCCTTGAATTGCAGTATCGGTCCCTCACGCAAAGCGATGTACGCGTCGCGCAGCATGTACGTGTTTGGATCCCGCCGGCCCCAGCCCAATTCGGGCCCACCTTCACCAAGCCGCTGTCCAGGGGCGGCTCGAACATCGAAACGCCATAGAGTCCTAGCAATCGCCATGGAAAGCTGCAGCATCGCAACCTTCTGACCGATACAATTTCCCACTCCTTTGCCAAAGGTGTGAAGGCCTCGTCTCAGCCGTTTCACCTCTTTCTCCGAGTTGCCCTCTGCGAAGTTGTCTGAGATGATCCATCTCTCTGGGCGGAACACGTTCGCATCTCCACCGTAGAACTCTTCGTTGCGTCCAAGTGCCCAATGAACCACCCCAAGGTTGATTCCCTCTGGGAGAAACTCCCCGGCGATTGTGGCTCCCCCAGGGAGTGTCTTGCGTTCTAATTCGCTAGGCCCCGCCGGCGCAAGACGGAATGCTTCATCCATACACGCACGAAGGTACTTGCAATCCGTGAGAAGTGTCGAACCTTGGACAATTTCCTCGGGACTGGAAAAGTTCTCGCGGATCTCCTTGACCAATTTCTCATAGGCCCGCGGGAAGTGAGTGATGTAAAAGAACACGGCACACAGTATATCCGCGGTGGTGTCCGATCCGGCGATGATAAGCAGATGTGCTTCGGCATTGAGCTCCTGTATGCCAAACGCCAGCTCGCCAGTGTCAGGGTCGCGAGCCGTGCATAGGAAATGGAACATATCTTCGCGCACGGCAGGTGCCTTTTCTCTTTCGCGTTGCCGCTCCTCTTGGACACGCTTGGCCACAGTTTCTTCGACAAATGCGAAGTACTCCTTGATGTCCTTCGGCATTATTCGCTCAATCAAGCTATTCAGTCCTCGTGGCTTAAGCCATAGAATGATGTCCAGGATCGGCGATTTAGCAATCTATCGAAGTTGTCAGCAAACACGCTCCCAGCTGGGAAACTGTAGCTTACCGGGTAATAAACCTTCATATGCTCCGCAATGAAGTGGGGAATAATCTTCAACTTGTTCTCCCCAGGCTCTTTGGTGTTGAAGTTCATTCCAAAACATAGATCACCGAGTAAATCAAACAGAAGATAGTCACTCCACTTTGAGAAATCCTGGGGCTCGGACCATCCATTTTCGTCCCCTTTGACTCCGGGTAGAAGCTCATTCCATCGATCGATGTGCTTGGCCATGAACGGCCCCGCGGCTTTCAGGCTTTGTTCAGTGAAGGCTAGGTTCAGAAGTCTACGCTTCTTCATATGTAGCTCGACGTTTGTACAGTTCAGGGTATTGACATCGTGATTGTTGCGTAGCCACGCCTCGTAGAACCCGGACTTTCGGACATTAGTCTTTTTGTCAAAAATCGAGTGCCAGGCCTCTTGTGTATTGAAGAGGAGGGCGTTCGGAGCTGTTCGGACCTTGTCGCCTATGCGTTGTTAGGGACCTTGTTATGCTGAATAGATGCTTTCAAACTCACCGTAGATTTGGAACTGCTGCCAGAGCCATATGTGACGATCACCCAAGCACGCGTGGTAGAAAGAGGGCAGGCCAGATATGCGACACCAGAATGGCCCCGGATACTTCGCAAGCGGGTGCCAGAACAGATTGTAAACCGTTGTCGCGACAAGCTCGATCACTTATCAGTCGTGCAATTAAGGAGCTACACTTGGATGATACGTGAACGTGCTACTCACATAAAGGGTTACAAAGCCGGTAGCGATGGCTGTGAGTGGCGCCATTATCTTCGGTATGCTTCTGGATGGGAGAGGACGACTCGCGGGTGTTCGGTAGCTAATAAAATGGATGACTACCTGTATGTCATGCTTGAAAAAATATAGACAGAATATATATATTTTCACTAGGGCCCCATGATGGTGCAGAAAGGCAGAAGCCACCCCGTGACCAACAGGAAGCCCGGTTGACTGTGCCGCAATGTGTCTCCCAACATCGACGCTCGGAGCCAGCCTAATCGGGAAGCTGCACCTATTAATATAACGTGCATCCGGATAACTGGGTATGTCTGAGCGGCATTGCAGAAAACTGGTTGTCAATGTTCCACAACATAAAGCTGCGGCGTAGTCCGAACACCACCGCGCACTTCCCGAGGTTCACGGCCTGCACTCCTGCTTTCTCGACTGGGTACACTCCACATGCAAAAGACTTCCATCCGAATCTTTCGGTCACCATCTCAAGTTTACCCCCATTTTTTCCTGTCATCCTTTGCATATCATGGAAAATAAGGATTTTGACCTCTTGGAAGCCGAAGTGCCCCTCATTGAAGACCTGCGTCGTTTGAGCGGTGCCGCAGCACTCTCACTCGGTGTTTTCCACCACGGCCGCATTATCTATACTAGACACTTCGGTCGTCAAAATATCGAAATTCCTGACCCTCCAAACGATGATACAATCTACTATCTGGCATCCGTATCGAAATGCATCGGTGTCTGCGCTCTAGCGCGTCTGGTCTCGGACGGCGTTTTGGACTGGGATACGCCAATCCGCAAATACCTACCGACATTCGAACGTACAGACGACGAATTTGGACAGCAAGTGACATTGCGCGATCTTGCTTGCCATCGGACAGGGTTACCGCTGGCGAACTTCTGGTGGGGCCAGATGGAAGGCGAGCCTTTGCTCAACACGGCGCAGATTGTTCAGCAGGCGTGTTATCTAAAGACCATCGCGCCCTTCCGATCGTCATTCTACTACTCGAACTGGAACTACTTTCTCATTCATGCTATTGTCGAACGCGTCACGGGAGCCTCGTTCGGTGAGGTAGTAAAGACACTCCTGCTTAATCCACTGGGCCTCAAAAACACCACGTTCGACACACCCCCGCCGACGCCGAACTTTGCCTTAGCCTACGCTGCACACAGCGATGGAACATCATCGAGAATACCCATGAACCCCTTGGATTCATCCACTGGGTTAAGTGCCAGCCTGGGTGGAAAGGGCACAATGAAGGACATGCTGAGCTTCTTCAGTGCCTTTGTCTCAGCCTACCGCTACCAGAAAGAACATGGGGTGGATAATACGCCAAATACTCCCTTTTTCCAACTCCGTAATGTTCTCCAGCCGCAGGTTTCCGTCAAAGAAGACTCACCCTCATCGTACTGTATGGGAATTTACCGCACGAAGCTTCCCAGCGTACTTAGCTGCGCAAGCCTCAACGCCCCGCTACTAGGGCAGAAGCTTCCAATCTTTGGAGCCAACAACCCTGGCACGGAGATCTTTCATCATACGGGTAACCTTCCTGGGTGTTTTGGTAGTTACTTCCTTATCCCGGAGACACAAAGCGGAGTTGTCTGCTTAACGAACTTAACACCGCTCTTTGACCCGACGGACTTTGCCGCCCAGATTGTACTCGGCGTGCTGCTCCGAGAGGTTAAACCAGACAACTTGCTAGCTCTGGGAAAGCTAGCCGCGAAGCATCAAATCGGCTGGTACCAGAACATTAACAAGTACCTCGCCAGCAAGCGAACATCCGTTCGCCCCTCTGTGCCTCTCGCGTTTTATGCCGGGACCTACATTAATCGCGCAGGAAACTTCAAACTCGTCGTCACACCTACCGCTATGGGTCTTCGCGTCGCAATTCAGGGCTCCTCCAAGACTTTTTATGAACTGGAGCCATTGGACGGCGATACGTTCTTCTGGCCCGTTGATCGAGATCGCGAGCTGTGTCGGGGCATGTTTCCATATCCCTTCCCACCACTTCATACTGTGAAATTTTGGGTCAGAGAGAGCTGGGTTGATAGGTTGATTTGGCACACGGATATGCTGACGAAGCCGGACATTTTCCGTAGAACCTCGGAAGGGAGCAGCGGAAAGCTCTGAGATATTTCTTTCTCTATATTGTTTGCAATCGTTGCTGGATATCTCCAACAATTCGTCGCCAATCGTTCCAGCTACTTGCATGCTCTTCTTTCAACTGCAGTCGATCTTTCATGTACTCAATATATTCACGATTTCTGAAGAAAACCGAGAACTGCTTTGGTGGCATCGGTCCCACGTAGCAGTTTGTTTTGCATATACGTCACGTAAATATGTAGATCTTTCTACCCCACATTGCTGAGTAATCATATATCGTAGCACACACGGATGCGCGCTCAATTCATGTACTTCTCACAAGCTAGTATAGAAAATCTCACAATAATCCCACGCCGTCGTTCCACCGAGCTAACGGGTGCTTCAGTCAACTGCGTGCGTCAAGAAGAGCAGGCTCAATCGCTGCTGGGGATGCGGAAGCAATGATACGTCAAATAAATGCTGGTGACAGATATGTCGCTTGCGTGCATCTGGAGGCGATCTGGTATACGGCTCGAGATGGCGAAGGTCCATCTGGTTCGCCTAACCAGTACCGAGCTACCTACTTCCAACACAGAGATTATCCGCTTCTGCATGAACATTATGCAGGAGCTTCAAAGAGGTATTTCGCTATTCGCTCAAGCCCCTGCAAGTCGCCCTCTACGGTGTTCACCAATTCCTTATCCACCCAACCGTTCGTATATCCACCTCCAAAATCAACTAAATAAGCATCGTCAAGCACGTCAACAAGAACGTTATTCGGTTTCGCGTCTCCCCAAACGATCTGGTGCGCGTGAAGCTCGTGAATCGAATGTGTTATTTGCTGAACCCATTTTTCGCGTAGCGAGGTCTGATTCGGACCCCATCCTGGGCAGAGCAGTGTCTTGTTTTCGCAATCGATGTATGATAATAGAAAACCGGCTATTCTCAATGTTCCCTCGTCTTCAACCACGCGGAGGAGTCGAGAGGTACGTACGTCTTCTTTAAGTTCGGCGGTATAGATCTTAGCGTATATAGATAGTTCTCGATAGGTCATGGAAATATCACTTGGCTGTAACTTCTTAAAGAAGCAAACATCCTGTCCCTTGATGTACACTTTGCCAGGCCGTGTTGGTAAGGCCACCGCGTCATCGCTCAGCCGAATATGGATATTACTTAGACGGTAAATGGGGAATATAGAGCCGTCGAGCTTTTTAGCGGGAGGAAGTAGAATACTGGAGCACGGTCTATAGTAGCGTCGAGTGGAACTGGAACTAGCTCATCCCCAGCCAACTGTAGGGTATATCTAACTTGTTTGGGAAACAGGTAGTCCTGGAGCGTGTACAATCGTTTGCAATCCAACGGAAGTATTTCGCGGAACAGCGGTAGAAACGGTTTCGTCGCCTATTCGTAGAATTCTTCAAGAGGATCGACAAACTCATCGTTAGGATTTTCTGGCAGAGGTAGAATGTACTCCGGATCCGAGTGTTCTATATAAAGCAAATACTCCTTTAGTAACCTTGGGTTGCCTTCGAAATTGGCGGTGAACAGGTCAATACGGAAGTGTATGTCGCTAACGAAAACGTTTAATTCAACATCGGTGTTGTGAATGCTGCTCCCTGTTGTCCCAATCTCGTACACTGGACGCTGAGCCATAGCCGGAGGTTGAGATAGGCCTTTGACTTGGGAGGTACCGTCGATTTGTGCAAGTTGGAATAGTCCGTTCGGATTATGGGGCTAGGAAAGAAACGAAGAAGGGATGGGACGAGCGCTTGTCGAAATTATGAGAGGCGCGTCGACGGTGGGGATTTAAGGGCGACACAGTTTGGATCACGTATGTGCGAGAGGATGCAGCTCAGGCGACCTTCGCGCGCGCTAAGATTCAGATTTGCGGCCGAAAGGCTGTCGTGTCGGCTAATTGGCTCTTCAAGGTGCTATTTTTGGCTTAGGTTCCTGTGGCGCAGCTTACCGGTATGACTTTTGTTGCGCGAACCTAGCGTCACCCCATAATTTTTAAACGGAACCCTCCCTGTGACCGCAAGGCAGCTTTTTACCGCCACGCGAACAACTCGACACTGTCACACTATTACTCATAAGCAACGAAGCATGTGGTCTGTTTAGGCCCGATCTGGACTTTCTTCTAATAGTTCCAGACACGCCCTGGTTACAAAAGGGGACGCGCGGCTCTTTGCAGAGGATGGACTTGACGTGAAGGAAACAAAAAGACGTTCGAAAAGTAGACGTCGGCGCCGTAGGAGTAGGAACAAATTCACGCAGGCCTCGCATCCAATCTTCACACGCAAATATTCGCACGCAACCTTCTGACGGACGACCCAACCGCCACATCCTCACTACAAGTATTACTTCGTGCATACCACCATAATGGGTTGCCTTCGGTACCTTATACCTAAAATTCTCTTGCCTACCTTTACTTGGCCTCATCAAGTCCTTGGGTCTGTTGATTTAGCATCATCAATTCCACCAACGCCGCGCCTTTTCCCTCCAAGTGTTCGTCAAGCTTTTGGATTCTTTCACAATTACCTTCGTTCCTTCTCGAGCTACTACTGCCATTGGTGTGGCATTCCATTTGACAATCAGATCGCGGCCCTTCCATTTGGACTGGTGTTAAAATGGTCAGACGGCACGCGGCTTGAAGAAGTAGCGGCAACCTTGATAGCGCGGTCTGCGGGCTTTCCAGTGCCAAAGATCGTCTCATACGGCGAGCATCCCGACGCACCTCATGCACCGGTATCAATACTTATGACCCGCATACCGGGAAAGGACCTGGGCGACCCTGGATTGTATGAGGGGATGACCGATGACGAGCGGGAGAGCATTTTCGCAGAACTACAGTGCATCCTACAAATTATGCGGAAATGGTTTCACCCATGGGGCGGGGAGCAGATCTGTTCAGTGTTAGGTACGGCAGTCAGGAGCGTGCGCATCCCCAGTCATGCAGTCGGACCGTGTGAATCTGAATCGGAATTCAACGACCACCTCTTCAGTTCCATTTCCAGCCACAGCTTCGAAACTCGGGAAAAGTTCGAGGAGACTGTGGAAATTGCTGCAAGACTGCGAAAAATGCGGCATCCAATCGTCTTTACTCATGGCGATCTCAAGCATCATAATATTATGGTTCTAGATGGTCACATTTCGGGGTTCCTGGACTGGGAGTCTGCTGGCTGGTATCCAGATTATTGGGAGTTTACTACACCGTTAAGATTTGGCCCGAGGGATTTTTGGTGGAATGAGTTGGTGTGGAGACTGGGCGGTGAAAAATACGCGGCGGAACTGGAGAGTGAGAAAGCGCTGGTTCCCCTTACGGTCGATTCCTGGGCATGGTAGATATTTTGTATTGTCTTATAAAAGAGTGTTGGATTTCTTGATTGCGTCGGGCCTGAAGTGAATGTCGGTGGAGTTGGAGAATGCAAATGTTGCTTGTGATACCAGCCGCGAAGGATGGTCTTCTCGGAGCACCTTCTCTCGCACTGCGACCACATGCTCCAGCAGCTCTACTGCCTTGCTTACCTGTCTGTCGGCTTGGTAAGCTCGTGCGAGCTTATGCTGTGAGAATAGCTGATCTGCGTCATCAAGTCTCTCCCTCCGCCGGCAACACTCCTTGAGCCACCGAACTGCTTCTGGAATTCTGCCGTCCTCCTTGAGACATGGTCCAACCCGCAGACTCAATTTAGGCTTCTCCTTAGCATTACAATCCTGCGTACTTCCTAGGAGCCGCAGCGCATACGGCAGATACGCCCTTCACATTGTACGATTCGCTACATGCCGAGTTGCCTTTATTGTGACTTGTGCTGCGTCACCGAGCCGGCCGATCCAGACCTTTATTGCTAGATGCACCAGTCGGTACATGTCGTACCACTCGTCCTCCTCCCCTCCTCCTCCCGCTCGCCATCCTCTCGTCTCGCCAGGAACGAGTACCCGCAGAGCGTGCCGATGGCGTCCTCCATCCACTCCTCCGGCTGGCACGCTCGGCCGGAGCGAGCACGGAATTGTTTTCCACTTAACGCACGACATGAATGCCAGAAGATCCGCCGCCACCGCATCGTGCGCCTGAATCTGGCCGAACGACACTACCTACATGGTGGCTGCGGCGCTGGCCGAGCTCTTGTATCGCGTGTTGTTGCGGAACTCCTTGCTCATAAGGCCGACAACGTCTTGCTATGTGTTCCGAAGCAGCTGCACGTACTTGGCTTTAGGTAGGCAGTGGCCTGCACGATGGCCAGAGGCAGGCATGTTAGCTCATCTAGCAGCTCCTTGGTAGCAGCCTTGTCGCGGAGGAGGTCCTTCCTGGCTAGTGACTTGTCGAGAAAGTCGGCCGTGTCCTGTCGGTTCATCACCCCGAGCTCAAGCACGTCGCCACGTGTCAGCGACACGGCCACGTCCCTTACTAGCTCTTTTACGTCCTCCGCCCGCTGCTTGATCGGTGTGCAGCTCTCGCGCAATAACTGCACATGCCTACTCAAAGCTTAAGGCAAGCACCTAGAAGGTAGAGCACTCTAGCCATTTCTCTTTAACAGAGAATATACCGCTCATATTGTAAATAGTATTGGCGAGCCCCCGGCAGCTGCGATGCCGACGATCCCAGAGACAACCGAAATACATCCACCTTGGTGATCGGCGCGGACTTCTTTCTTGAAACGAGAGTTCAGATTGACCAGATGTTTTGAGGACGATGAAGGATCAAAGAACAGATCTGAGGCAAGAGGGGTTAGCTGAAACGAGCTTGGCAAGGTTGAAGCTATTCGGCGGTGGCTGAGCTATATTTTCGACCTTCTGTGGAATCTAGCCCACTGCTGTGCCGTAACAGGTACTTTGGTGGTACACGATCTTGTTATGGCCAGCCGGGAGGACGGCTGACCCGCTCAGTCTAATAGCAAGCCGCTCACGCACATTGTTGTCGACAATGGCCTTGAGTACCTCAAGACGGCTGAAGACAATTTGTCACACAAAACTATTCCATTCCTATATTTTACACAGGCAAAAGACGGCAGTTTGGAGAAAACTACCATAGCCGAGGCCGACCGCAAGCAGAACAGTATCTTGTGGATTAAATTCGGGCGGTACATGGGCAAGCGCCTCAGCGAGCAGACGCCCAACAGGGCCAGGGAAGAGATGGAATCTCCAATTACCATCGTCAGGTACTATCAACGTGTGGGCAATGTCAGCGTGTGGGGCTTTAGCAATGGGTGTTTCCAGGTTCGCCTCCTTCTCCTCACTCATTGCGATCATATCTCCATCTCTTCTCCTTTCTCCCTTTCTTTCTAGCGTATTCTAAGCACATACTGATCCGATGTTCCTGCGCGCAGTTCAATTTCCCCGACCATACCAAAATCGTTCTTTCGGCCGATGGCAAATACATGTCCTTCACCACGCTCCCGCTCGCCGCCATCACACACATGGCCACCCACTCGGCGGACCTCCCCGCCGAATATATCAAGACGCGCAGGGTCCTGTCCGGCACCATTTACCAACTGCTGTACTGTAACCAACCTACCTTGAGCCTGACGTCCAGGTCTACCTCGGCAGCCGTCGAAATAGAAGTCGTGGCACTAGCGACGGCGAACAAGCTGGCCGCTAAGCTGCATTTCGTGGCTGAACTGGATCTGGTGTGTGAGCTAGCCCGATATATAGACATGGAGAGAGAGAAGCGTAACACGTAGTATGGCGCTGGATATATGATGACGAGGTCGAAGGATGGATGCAGTGTGGTGTATGGGTATATCGTAGATAGGGGAGGGGGGGGCTCACGACCCGCAGTCGGAGGGGTGGGAGAGATCATAGAATAGGCGGCCAAAATACTCAATCCATTAAACTATATCTACTATGTCGGGTGGGATGAGATGGAAACACGAGCTGAAGATACTCCCGGATGATCTCCTCTCGGGCCCCGGCCTAACGTTTCTCCGCCTACATAAGCATTCGATACTCGATCGGGCTCCTCCTACAACCACCATACTACAGCAGGAGTGTCCAAGTTGATATATTATGCTCTTCGAGGAGTTGCTTTTCGCGAGTGCCAGGCGTAGTCAGCTTGTGTGGCATAAGTGAATGGACTGGCGGGGTGGAGAGCGAGATGCTCTTCCGGAGGCTGCTCGCCGTTCTTGGGGCACGATCGCTCCCCGCCGACGAGGCAGGAAGCACACCCATGTAAACAACGACAGTGACTTCGGAAATTTCGAGCTGCATCCGAGTATCCCTCGCGAGGAAGATCAGGCGGTTGAGAGCAGCCATCTGTACGCCGCGCCGCCAACAGTCGAGGGGGTATGAATCGAGCCGTGTCGGTTTTCAAGGGCGTAGTAAATCTAATAAATAAGAAAATACGCGGGAGGCTGGTTCTAGTTGAGTCAGCTTCTAAGATCACAGTAAGGGAGTTATTGATGAACGACTTACTGATATGCTGGGTGATAGCCAGAACGACTGGCTTACCAAGCACCTGGATGGGCTCACGGCCGAAGACCATGAGCAACAATGTTGAACTTTTTTGGAGAGGAGCGCGGGGGAGGAACAAAATAGTGAAAGAATAGTAGACGCCTACATGCCGAGCATCTGGATGGGCTCACGGCCGAAGACACCGGTGTGGAGTGTTGGGTTATTTGAAAACGAGCTCGATGCAGCGACCCCGCCAACAGTAGGTGAATTTACCATGGCTTCCGCCAGAACAGTATTTCGTTGAGAGCAGTACGCCGCGCTGCCAACAGTTGAGGGGGTCGAAGTTGGACGAGTTAATCCGGTGGCCGCCGGCATCTGCTAGGATGCTGGCGCAATGGCTGTAAGCGGTCCGTCTTGAAAGACGGACCAAGGAGTCGAACATCGATTGCTCGCTGCTGCCGATGAGGCGCTTCTTCTCCTGCTTGACCACGTCGCCGGTCAGGACACTGGCCAGCATCGAATGCCACTCGAGCCGCTCACGGTTGGCGGGGATCTTGAGCTCCTCGACGGACGGCTGCATGTCGTCGTTGCCATAGTACAGCAACGTCTCCTGGTCGTACGGGTCATTGTCAACGTGCTCGGCCGTGGAGGGCGACTCGGAGTCGGTGCTGTGGCCTAGTGAGCCGGCTGAACGTCCACAGCATACTTCGCCTTATACACACCGCGTAATGAAAGTGAACGGAGGTGGGAACCCTCTTTTCGGAGGGGGTGCACCATCGACCGATCCTGATGTCTTTCGGATGGATTTAAGTAAGAGCATAGCTGCTGGGACCCGAAAGGGATAGAGGCGCATGTGACATCGGATGGATGTGAGTAAGAGCATAGCTGTGGGGACCCGAAAGGATAGACGCGCATGTGACATCGGAAAGTGACAGACGCGCATGTGAACATCGGAAAGTAACGCTCCAGGCTTGGCGCTAGTGAGGGGTAGGTGGCATGGGCCGTGAGGAAGGCGGATGCCACGGATGCCACAAGGCCACTCCCTCGCCCTTCAGAACTACCTAAACTTAAGCACATTTCCCCTCCGACCCTACCAGCTCAGTCACACACTCGCCAAAACCTTGGGCAGCACAAGATGCCCGTAACAAGCATACCTTGATGAACATTTACGACATTGCGCAGAGTGGTACGCAGGCGTTCTACAACTCAACCGTCTTCCGCTAACCGCTTCCACAGTTGACCTATCGTCCCAAGTACGGCCATCCAATAGATCCCTCCCAACAGTGGTAAACGGCGACCCTAAAAACACCGGCGATAGAGCTAATGGGACCGCGTTGTCGTAGCCTCGAAAAGTACTCGGAACGCCATCTATGCGGCCGATCGGTGGCGCCACTGATGACGACTTATTTTCAGCCGGACGGGCTTGCGCTCGTTACGGCTGTTGTTCGTGACGAGAGAATGACGAAGACGCAGGCCGTCGTGCCTCGACCGGATTAGTCCGAGCCTTCGAGACGACGGGCATCACCGAGACGACCTTCATCATCGGCGACCTCACTGTCGGTGGCCAGCGACGAGCTACGAGAGTCCAGCATACCAGAATCTAGCAAGATGACCTCGGTCAGCCAAAGAATGCGCACTAGGCCGATATCCCTATCCGCTGGAGACGTACAACATCTTCAGCCAGCTCAGCGTAAGTCGTTTCGAATCGAGTAGATGGTTCGCGATTGACTAATGTATTATAGGCGATTATGGACGGGGAACCGTCGGATCTTCATCCAGCCTAGACCGAGGGACTACCGCGGCCCCTGTCCAGGCTTGAACGCGCTCGCGAATCACGGCTACATTCCGAGAAATGGCGTCGCCTCTATCGATGAGCTGATCAACGCAACAGTTCGGGTATTTGGTATGAGCGAGGACCAAGCAGCCCTAGCAGCATATTACAGCACCGCTGCCTCGTCGGCGGGGAGCGATCGTGCCTCCAGAACGGCGAGCAGCCTCCGGAAGAGCATCTCGCTCTCCACCCCGCCAATCCATTCCCGTACGCCACCCCGCCCAACGAGCGGGTATTCGACAAGCTAACTAGGCCTGGCGCTCGCGAAAAGCAACTCCTCGAAGAGTATAATATGCGATGTCTCATGCGCGTCTAACATTGAGACTACGCTGAACGGAACCGTTATCGAGCCCACTCTCGCCGATGGCCGCTCTTCCTCGCGAGGGATCCCCTCTACCCCCTCCACCTCCACCTCCGCTAAAAAAAGATGTTGCCAGACAAATGCCTTCGTTTTCTCCTCCAAAAACTCACACCATGGCAAGCCATGAGCAGCTTTCCGCGCCAGGACTCCGCTATCAAAATGCAGAGGACCCACACGTATGGGAGTCTGCGTGTCCTCCCTCTACCAAAAAAGCGACTACTATTCTTACACTGTTCTGTTCCTCCTCCGCGCTCCTCTCCAAACACGTTCAACATTGTTGCTCATGGTCTTCGGCCGTGAGCCCATCCAGGTGCTTGGTATGTCAAAGCCAGTCGTTCTGGCGATCAGCCAGCATATCAGTAAGTCGTTCATCAATAACTCCCTTACTGTAATCTTAGAAGCTGATTCATTCAGTGGTCGGCGAAAATGTCTTTTCCAGAAACGCACGCTTGGTACCTGCTTCTCGACGTCTCTAGGTGGGGTGGGTTTGAAAAGCTCGGTCGCACACACGGCGGTGTTTAAAAATGGAACTTTTCTAAGACATGTTGGATTTTGGCCTTATACCCTGTGTGTTAAAAAAAACAATAATAATACTTGTTCAATATTAAATGGGAAGATGATTCGCCGAGAAGCAGTTGAAGTGCAAGAGGCTTTGGTGATATAGATGCTCATTACCACCATGCTCATTACCACCATGCTCATTACCACCAGCGAACTATAGCCACGTATAAATAAGGTATCCTTTCTAACTTGTGCCTTGAAACTCTTGCACGTTCGCTTCCGCTTTAACGTGTTATCGAGCTCACCTCACCTTGATGGCGCGTTCCGATACAACCGACTCGTTGTTCGCCTGAGGCCATCGCCTGGCTCAGAGTCAAGCCCATTCCATTCAGGTACCAAAGACGCAATCCCTCTTCAGCAAGGGCGTTACGGTGGTCATCGGTAACCGACGAGTTGTACGGACGGCCAAGGTGAAACTTGCAGAAAACCCTCGAGCCTAAAAGTTGGCAGTAGAGTCGTCACCCTAATAGATTCGCGTCAAGATCATACCGTATGCAAGGCAGCAACCGAAGTGTGAAGTGGATGAATGGAAAACCAAAGTTTTCGGCAGCACGCGCAAAAGCAAACGGAACGTGTCCAGTTGTGTCTTGGTATATGCTGATCCAAAGACAGGGGCGGTTAGGCGCTACCAATGAGTCGAGCGAACGAATTGGATGCAATCGGGTAGAGTTCTTGGGTGCCGTTTACATGGCACGACGGAACCGGGAGACGACTTGCACAAGCTCTGTAGATGGCGCACTGAGTTGTCTTTCCCGTCGCATGGCAGCGGTTCTGACATGTATCAAGCTTCATGCTCTCTCTGCACTCTTGCCCGTCATGGATTCCTTTACGTGCTCACAAGAAAACGTCTCCTGGTCTGGTTCTGTTGCACCCCCACTCTACGCCAACGAAGCTCCTAGGTAAAACCTGAGTGCCTGACTCCTGCGTTCCGATGCAAGCAAGCGAACACCAGTGCCAAGGTTTTAGCGAGGAGGATTACTAATTCACTCCTCCCGCGCTCATCCGTGACTTCCACCACGCGTCATCTTTCATCGCATCCGCCCGCCCTTGATGCATCTCCGGGTGGCACGCTCACAGGACCAGATCTGACTGGTTGAAGGCCGGCAATGGAAGGTGGTTGGTTACTCGCTTATTGACGGCTTCTATCGGCTTGAGGCGACGAGAAATGACATGTGCTGCCGAACTATAGAGCCTGGTTGGGAGACTAACAGCGGTAGCGATTAGTTAGCGCACCCACACCCACAGTATAAAAATTGCCTGCGATGGTGCCAGCATCCCACCTGCATCCATCTCTTATCCTCAGCCAGCTTCCTCACTATATTCATCTCTTATACCCAGCCAGCTTCCTCACATCAACACCCACCAACCACATGTCTTCACCAACGATCGTTCGCCTAGTCCTTTAGTAGAATAAACTAGAGCACAACAGGCTATTCGAGTACGGCGCTCTAAACCTTTCGAATATCGCGGCGGAGCATCTACGGCGCTACAGGCGGGAGGTGCTGTCGACAGGGCTCCTCGATTACAACAACCATTGGTACAAAACCAACTACACGTTGGACTTTGGAGAATATAGTAGTAAGGAGCCCCTCCCCCAGCAGCCTAGGCCACTACCCGGCGTAACGTTCCTGGGCTGGCTGTGTTTTTCGTGATTCTACTCCCAATTTACTAATAATACATGTAGACGGTTAAACGCGCCGACAACGCCGAACCCCCACCAACAACGACAGCAAGGTAACCTACGCCAGGCCACTTCTCAGTCCTCCACTCACCAGTAGCCTCCCCAGCCAGGTATCCCCGTCGTCCTCCGCCCCTACGCCATCGTTCGTGTCGTATCCACCGTAGACACCAGCTCCATCTTCCACGTCAGGTACGAGAATCCTGTCGCCGCTCGTTCCCTTGAACATGTCCAACGTGTAGTTGGTTTTGTACCAATGGTTGTTGTAATCGAGGAGCCCTGTCGACAGCGCCTCCCGCCTGTAGCGCCGGGGATGCTCCGCCGCGATATTCGAAAGGTTTAGAGCGCTGTACTCGAATAGCCTATTGTGCTCTAGTTTATTCTACTGAAGGACTAGGCGAACGATCGTTGGTGAAGACATGTGGTTGGTGGGTATTGATGTGAGGAAGCTGGCTGGGTATAAGAGGAATATAAGGAAGCTGGCTGAGGATAAGAGATGGATGTAGTAAGTGGGATACTGGTATTATCGTAGGCAATTTTTATACTGTGGGCGGTAGCTTAGGCCGTTGTGTAAACTCTTTTGTGTGATATTCTGTTGCGTGACATTCTGTTGTGTGCTCTCATTCGATCTTACTAACCAACCAAGCATAGGAAAGGACCAGTATGCCACGACAATTTCCGCTACGTTAACGCCAAGCAACCACCACGAAACGCCAACAACCGTCTCCCCCCGGCTGTCTTTCAAATCTGCACACATGAATCGAACAGCCTCCATTAATCTAGCACTTAGTGTCCTTGTGTACAGGCTGTTCGACACCTGGCCATTTCCTGGAAACGTCCCAGGGCTGCTGGTCCTGATCGGGGCTTGGCGGTTCCGCCGTTCGGGCTTCTAGACGACCTGAGGCAGTACGCGACAATCGTGTGTCTGAAGGGCCACCGCGCCCGTTCACGCTGCCGAACGCGCGTTTTCCACAATGTCCGGCATTGTGTTGCGCGAAGAGCCGTATCTCTGCATCTGGTTAGTCTGGTACCAGTCGGCCTTGTCCCTGGGCACAAGGTGAGCCAGCTGCACCTCATCGCCGACGGCCGTTATGCGGCACCGAGCTTGATCGCGCGTCCGAACGGCGACGGAGAGGGTTGATGCCGAGTATGCCGAGTCGGGAGGTGCGTTGTTGTTGTTGCTCGAGAGCATCTACCAGTTTGGGGGGACCCGGCCGTGGGGGAATTACCAGTGGCGAAAGGTGGGCACGATGGGATATGGCAGCGAAGGGTCGCCATCGCCATCGTGTCTATCTACGTGGTAGTAGTAGCTGTCTCCATCGAGCATGGCGTCAGGTGCAATCATGCCCGCTGTCTGATCTTAGCTGGGAAGTAGGGACAGCCAACTAGAGCCTCACGGATTGCCGGCTACGATGTTGCAGACATCAAGGACGAATCGCGCAAGTATGCTCGGACGCCGGTCGATGCCCGTCTCCGTTGGAGAGATCCGAAAGAGGATGTTGTTGTCGTCATCGTACCCAGGATGCCTGACGAGGACTGGGCTGCGCCTCTGCCGGGGTGGAAGCACTTGTGGTTCTAGAGGCTCGCGCAATTGCATTAACAATAGTACAACGATTTGCGGCGATCGAGGGAGATGCGACGACGATGGTGGGAGTAGTCGAGTGCTTTGTTTACGCCCGCGCCAGCTGCAGTCAGCCGAGGTGCTTGGCGCCAAGAAGACATCACGTGCTTGTTGTGCTTGAGCTCCGCCGAGGTCTAGAGCCATCACAGCGTGCAGATATCTCTCGCGAATTGAACATCACGTCATCTCGCCTTCAATTTGCTTGCCCTCTACTTGCGCGCGATATAATTCGGTCAAATGACGTGTGGCACCTTACCCCAGGTAACTCGGCGACTTCAACACCATCATCACGCATTGACTTGCGTACATGTAACATGACGCCTTTCACTTCAGCAGTGAAAGCCACCAGCACCGCGAGCATGGATGTGCCAGCACGCGCTGAACCCGCGGGCCATGCACCCTCCCGATGCCTACTGGTCAAAACTGCGCCCGTCGAACAGGCAGACCATCTCTACCTGTCTCACCGCCAAACATGAGTCTGAGTGATCTTAGCCACAATGGAAGTATGAGTAAGGGTGTGGCACAGTCTCGCGTGTGGCTGTGCAATCGCCAGCTCTCCAACCGTTTTTGCATATCCCGCCTTTCTGCTCTTAACCCAAACTGCTCAAATACAATGCGCATCGTAAAGGACGAGAAAGGCCAAGAGATCGTTGCTACATGGGCTCTCAACTCACGAGGCACCGAGCTTTTGGCTTGGGTGGATCAGGCCATATTTTTTACTGGCCGGAGAATACGATAGAAGTTATGAAACTTCCAACTATAGATCCGAGTTTAATAGAGGATATTAAAATCGAGAAACGTATCTATAAACGTCTAGGAAGCTATCCGAATATCGTACCTTATCTCCGAATTGCCGAAACTGGTCCGGTCTTAATATACGCTAAATATATTATTCTTAAATATACTAAGAATAGTACTATTCGCTAGTACTTTCTCGACGGTAGTACCGTAACAGTAGATAAGCGTATTAAATAGTACCGAGATATCGTAAAAGCTATTTAGTACGTCCACGATTATAATATTAGGCACGGTGATATAGGCGGCCGAAATATTCTCCTAGATTTATCAAGGACGGTTTTACTATACGATTTTACTAGATCTAGTATCGATGGAAATCCTTCTAGAGTTAGAGCGGAAGAAGGTTTTAAGTATCTAGTTCTTGAAGAAAACTGGAAGGGAACTATACGGTCTAAGCTACATACTCTAGGGTCAACGATTTATAAGATTATTACTTCTAAAAGGCCGCATTATGAACTTCAAGACTAGATAGTTAGATTCGAGAGCGTAACTATCTAGGCGTTGCAGACGATCACGTCGAGGGTTAGATAGTCCAACTATAGCTCCAAGAGGGTATTTACCCAGACGTTTCTAAGATTAGGCTTGGAGAAATTATTTCTAAATGCTAGAAGGGCCGGTTCAACTCCGCAGAAGAGGTGGCACAAAGTATTCAAAATGAGATGGGTTCGTTCTTCCTTTCTTATTCAGTTAAGCTACCTAATATTACTCGCCTAGGACATTCTGAGGCCCAAAATGAGATAAATCCGGTTCGGTAACCAATGGCCTTCTTGGAAGATGGGAACGGTGTCGATGTAGTTGGTGATCACGAAGCGAAGAAGCGGGTTTGCTTTCCCTCTCGAGGTTCGCTTTTCAAGGAACCGCCACGTTCTTATCTTAAGACTACTACGCAACTAGCTAAAATCGTGCAGCTGCATGCAGATAGCCCGGGGGCTAGTACACCCGACTCTACGCTATTACCCAATTAGAGGAATCTCAAAGCTTGGTCGATCGCTAAGTCTTCTGGGTAGAGACGCAGCATTTCCAGCTTACCCGGAAATGGGCTGGCATCTCGGGGCAGGGATCCGGTTTGATTTGTGCATGAAGACCGGGATCTGACGACAGCTGTACTGCCTGTTCTGTGAAAACTCTCTTTTCCTGCAAGTATATATTGGACATACAGGGGTTACCGTCTGTTCTAAGAGGCTGTAACTAGGGTAGGCAGCAATACACAGTACTTCGGTAAGAGTACAGTACGAATACCATTCGCCTCCTTCATTTGCTAACCTCCGCTTGTCCTTTGCCGACTACATGCCTGCACTCTGCCGTCGCTCCGCCGGAGGGTTACATTGTAGTCGACTGTGTCCCCGTCGTCTAGGGCGGGCAGCTTGACGAGCGTGTTGCAGTCCGGGGATGGCGCACCACGAGCGTTGGAACGCGGTCTCGATGGCGCAAGCGGTGGGGTAGGGCGTGGTTTGGCAGCGGACCCGAGAGGTGCTCTGAGCCGTTTCCAGAGGGGGTCAGCATCCACACTCGACCTTCAGGGGCCACAATGGCCGAGAGAGTTAATCAAAGTCTTGCACAGGATGGTAGGTTGAGATGCGCGGCAACTGGTAGGGTTCGATGGTGAGGTAGACAATCATCAGTTCACTTCACCGAAAACATACTTCCGAACAGCCTACAATCACATCAGCGGAGAAGTAGGTACGCCGACACGCAGTCCTCACCGTACGAAGGACGTCCGGATGGTGCTGCATGCGAGCATAGACCCCTCGATACTGCTCGATGGTTTCGTTCACGACCCGAGCCTTTGTCGTTTGTCCATTGCATATGGCGTTCATCTTCAGCTCCATCTACGCCTGTCATTAGCAGCCCGTGATGGAGATTGATCAAGGACGTTATCTTACCTCCTTGCGTAAAAAAGGTTTCGTCAAATTAGTCTCGAACCCCATATTCTCGTGGCCTTCAACCAAAGCAACCCCTAGCGTCGTGGGTATGAATTCCCGAACACCTGTTATAGCGCCACCGCGACCAGCACCGCTATTCCTGCCGCCACGACGACGGGCTACTGTAGTTCTACCTCTACGACCATTTCCGACTCTCGCTTGGGCTGGCAACTCCTCGGACTCTTCTTCGTCATTTCCATGCCGCGCCTGTCTTGCTCTGGCTTCGATATATCGTCGGTCTATAATTGTGACAATATGGTCGGCCATTGTAGCATCAGTACCGATACCATTCGCGTTCATTAGTGCAAGCAGGTCCGGTTCAGTTAGATATCCAGGTGGTGACGTCTTACCTTCACTAAGAATAGCTTCGGTCGGCTCGAAGACCTCGCCTTCGGTAAACGGGGGAAGTTCTTGGTTACCCCATCGATCATAAATATAGATATCGAGATAGTTGCGCTCTAATATTATAAGGCCAGATGTATTGAATATTTCCGGTCCATAGAGAATACTAATATCGGTCTTTGACCCCTGGGCGTCTTTGCTGCAGCATGCTAGAAAGCGCCGGACGACGAACTCATGGACACGCTGCTCTTCATATGAGAGCGTAGTTGGATTGACGAAATTAACCGGGTGGATAGGTGGGTGGGCCTTATCATTATTACGTCCATTACGGGGCCACGAAAAGCCTCCTTCGACCAGCGCCGTTGCATAATCAGCCCAACAGCCGCCCTGCGCCTGCTTCTGGACGAGGCCGCGAAGGTCCATAGCCTGATCGAACTGATCTGTCTCGGTTCGAGGATAGCTAATCCAACCTTTTTGATATAGCTTTTCTGCAAGCTGCAGAACTTTTTGACTGTCCATTCCGAGAAATCTGCTACCGCACTTCTGAAGCTCTAGAGTAGTCAACGGTAAGGGTTTCCACTTGCTCGTTGGGATGGTTTTGACCTTTTGGACCCGAGCATTCTGCGAAGTGAGACACCACTCATAGAGAATAACAACTGTCATTCTGTCGAAGAGGTGTTTACGAGCCCAACTAAAGTTCACCCTTATTCCAGCTTTTCGATACATCAGTTTGATGCTCCAGAATGGTTCCGGGATAAAATTCCGAACGCGCAAGTAGCGCTCGACGACGAAGCCAAGCGTAGGAAACTGACAGCTCCCGTAGCTGATTAATTGAGAGGTTTCTGACAGATTGCCTCGCTGGAGTACAGGACGAAGACTCAGAGTGAGATGCCGGGTGAAGCTTGCGCCTACACGAAGATCGAGCTCGATACGAGAAGCTACTGCGTCGGCTTGCGCTTCGTCGAGATCGGTGGGATGATGTGCGGCGTGAATGATATGCGTTCTTTCGATGTTGGAGAAATGTGCTCTTACTGTGCTGCCAGCGCGACCCAGAGCCTGGTTGCTTTGTGCTGCCACCGACCGAATCTCGGTGCCTATATGCTCACCTTCGCGGTCGCAGTCGGTCCAGATATAGAGCACGTCGGCCCGGCGAGCGTGTCGCTTGATGTTGTCCGCGATAGACTTTCTGTTGCTATCAACGAAAACCTCGATGCGAGCGTCAAAAAGCGCAGATGGGTCGCATGAAGTCCAGCTCTTGTATCGCGGCTCAAACTCGTGGCTGAGGAGGTGGCCTAGCACAGAGGTCATCGTGACACTGCAATGACCCCATTGCGGAAAGGTGTAGTCGAATTCGTAGTTCTTCACATACGGATTGCCTTGGATGTTATACTACACGTCTATTAGCTCGACTGGTAGATTGCGCGCGTCTGTGCTCACGGTAGTCACTTGATTTCCCAAGTGGTTTGCAATTGCTTTCGCGATCGATGGCTTTTCCGCAACGCATAACACCGTTCTCACCTCCATAGCGGATCGTGTGTTTCGCGTTGATACAGACCGGAAAGGCAATGTATATACTACCCCCGAACGACGCGTCTCTGGACGTGCGCAGGTATATGCTTGTTTCGGATAGGTGAGGTAAGTATGTGAAAATCTTGAGCTGCTTGGCGTTTGCTAAGTAAGCGTCGTCCTAACTTATACCGGTATTAGGGCCTGTTCGGTACATGGCGAAAATCAAACCTCCCACTCACGCGGGTCGGCAAAAAACGCCCACACCAAAATTAGCGAATATGTCAGCCCACCCTTCCAGCTATCATTTTATCAGTACCAACGCTAATATATCTATTTTTAAGGGTCGCGATCATATTAACGATATCGAAAAAGAGTATTTAGAATTTTAATACCCCTAGAAAATTAAGAATTAAGGGTATAGTAGATTTTAACGACGCGTTTAATATCTCTTACTATAAGGAGGATATTTTCCGATTTAATAACGTTTTTAAGGAGTAGAGCTACGTTATTCTTTCTAAGAGTAGTATATAGGCTAATAAAATATATTATAATTTAGAGCTTACTAAGAAGAAGTAAAAAAGACCTTTTATACTATCTCTAAAGAATCTAGAGTACTATAAGATACGTATAGGTAGATAGGTATAGGAATACTAAGGTAATAAAAGAATTATATTTGGATAGAGATAAGATAAATTCTTAAGAAGATATAATAGTAGGATATAGGACTATATAGGGTCCGATATATAACTATAACTAGATCGATAATAATCTAAAAGTCCTCTAGTAAAAGTAGATATAATATAGTCTTTCTCTTTCTTAAAGACTATCTTAGCTCTTATAGAGAGTATAAGGTATATATAAATAGATAGATATAGAAATACTAAGATAGTAAAAAAATTATATTCGGATAGAGATAAGACGAATTCTTAAGAAGATATAATAGTAGAATATAGAACTATATAGGGTCTAGTATATAACTATAACTAGGTTAATAATAATCTAGAAGTCCTCTAGTAGAAGTAGATATAATATAGCCTCCTTCTTTTTTAAAGACTATCTCGGCTCTTATAGAAAGTTATTTACTACGATATATTCTATTAGTCCTCTTACTTTCTTTAGAAAAGTTTACCTAAATATCTATACTCCTAAAAAATTCTATTTCTAAGAAAAAAATAATTTTATAGAGAAGACTTTTTAGATATTTAATATCTATATTATACCCTACTACCTTAATAGGGGGTTTTCGTAGTCTTTCTAGCCTTATAGCTCTTAACCCTAATTTTATAATATATAATTAGTTTAATTAGAAAGTATATATAACTTAAGTATTAGTTTATTATTAATATATATTTATAACTTTTATCTATTACTATTATAGCTTATAGTCTATACGTATTCTTATAGATTCTTATACTAGTAGTAATAGTATTACTATTCCCCTTATAGGTAATTTTTAGTAACTTCTATTTAGTAAATACTTACTATTTTTATATAAGAGTTATTTACTAAGTATAACTTTTATAATTATTTTACTTACTTATAATATCTTTATAAAGGCTTTAGAACTAGTCTAGACTTCGTTTAATTTAATCTTAATACCTATTATAATAGTATAACCTAGTAGTATTTAGTAATTACTAGCTATTATTTATTATAATTTATAATTATATTAAATTACTTATTTATCTATAGCTCTTCTAGTAAGAGAAATTTTATTTATATCTTTATAGATATTTACTTAAGAGATAATAAATTATTATATATTATATCTCTTTAGGTATCTTTATTTTTATATTTTAGACTCTTATTAATAAGTATTTAAAATACTATTAGCTTAAGTATAGAACGGTCTCTTTTAGTATAAGTATAAGAAGGTATATCTACTTCTAGATTTTTTTACTTTATTTCTTAATACTCTTAAGATTCTACCTCTTATTATAATTACCTCTACTAGTTAGTATAGTAATACTACTCTTTCTAAGTATATTTATACTCTTTCTATCTATTTAGAACCTTAGCCCCCCCTTATATACTATTAGTATATAAACTACCTTCTTTAGTTTATATAGAAGTTTAATATAACTAAGCTCTATTAGATTACTTTAAGTAACTAATATTAGAAGGTTAATATCTATACTATCTATAGTAGGTATAAAGCTTATTATTAGACCTACTTAGTAATATATACTAGTCTTCTCTTCTTTTTATTAATATAGTTCTACTAATAATTTATATAAGTTAAGTCTACTTTCTACTATTACTTTAATCTTCTTATCTTTACTATTAAGTATATTTAGTATTATAACGCCTAAGCTACTTATAATAATAAGAGTATAAATTCTAATATACTTAAGAAGATTTAATAGAATATATAGTTTTATACTTTTAATATTAATATTAGTTAAAACTAGTATAAGGCTAAGTAGAAGCGTTTAATTAAGAATACTAGTAGTAAGATAGAATTATACTAGACTATAGCTATAATATATAAGCTTAACTTCTAATACTATTAAGTATATTTTATTATCTTTCTAATAGCTTCTTATACTAATTTCTTTAATATAGACTAGGTAGTATTAGCTATTTAGTACCTACTAACTTTATAGCCTCTACTATCTATAAGGCTTACTTTATTAAGTATAACTCTTTAACTAATACATCTTTTAGGGCTACTAATCGTAAGTATTATTAGTACTATTATAGCTCTAATATTTCTAATAGGAATATTATTAGTAGAGATATAATATCTATTACCTCTTAGAAGAAGGTACTATAAAGCTTCTTTAAGAACTTCTTATCTAATATATATAGCTTACTTAGATTACTTATAAATTATATAATACTTAGCTAAGATTCTTATTACTAGAGTATATAGATAGAATAAATATCTATATTAAAAATCTAGCTTATTAATTCTAATACTATTATTACTAGTTAGTCTATCTATTACTATAATTTATAAAGATTAATCTTATTAAATCCTTCGAGCTATAGCTTATTACTAAAGTAGATAATATTCTCTTTCTTAACTAATTATTCTACTTATATAGTATTCCCTAAGCGAAGTTTTAAGAATACCTCTTAGTTAAATCTCTTAGTTCTTTCTTTATATTAATATTACTTACGTAGTCTACCCCTTTAGAATTTTTTATATATATTATTATTCCTTTATAAAGATTATAATACTTCTCTAGTAGCTTTTTACTTTAGACGATTTAATATTTAATTATCTAGATTTATCTAATATTCTATAAGAATCTTATTATAATTATTAAGAGAGATTTTAGACTTTTATATATTATTCTTATATAGCTAATCTAGTTATTTTATAAGAAAGAGCTTCTTATTATATATTATCTTATATATAAGGATAGTTTCGACTTTATATTAGTTATTATTATTAAGTTCTAAATACTATATAGGTCTAGATCTAAAGTTTAGACCTTCTCTTAACTCTATCTATTTCTCTAGAAGTAATATATAGAAGACGAGATATAGCTAGAATATTAATAAAGATAACTTAAGTTAGTAACTTAGCTTTCTATACTTAATTTAAATAGTAAAGAATTCTAAATACTTTATATTTAACTTCTTTAAAGAGTACTTAGTCTTAATATTAATAGCCTTTAGAATTATCTTTTTACCGATGGTAAAGTACTTACTTATTCTCTTTAAGTTATACTAGTATTACTAACTTTTTTAAGTATAAATTAATATATTTTAAGTATTAAAAAACTATTATATTTAACTAGTTAGAAAGTTAATAATTCTTTAATATATACTTAGAGTCTTTCCGTCTATACTTTAGTTACTAAATAGTTAATAAAACTAATACTTATCTTCTATATTATTAAAACCCTTAGGTTTAATATCTATTATAATCTTAATAGAATATATACTATAACTTAAATAAATCTTAGAGTTATATATATATTCTACTATTAAAAGTAATTAATACTAGTTATTTTACTAATAATTTAGGTATATCTATAGGTATACTTTAAGCTTCTAATTTTAGTATTTAGTTTAGCTATCTATCTATAGGTAAAAGGCTATACTTATTTATTATTTAATATTAAAATAAAAATATACGTCTAACTAGAATTTACTAGTAAAAATAGAGCTTTAATTTAAGATTAGTAATAATAGGGATTCGACCTTTATAAATACTTCTATAAATAATAGATTAGCTAATATACTTATAATAATATTCTTTATTATAAATAGATATTAGACTAGCTTTAAAAAGTAATTAATAAGTACTAGTACTATATTATAGATATTACTCTTAGAATTCTTAGATTCTAGTAGATTAATAATAAAGTCTAGGGAGTAATTATACTATAGCTTTTATAATAAAGAAATTAGTTCTAGTAACTTCTATAACTTATATCTTTATATTTTATTTATTTAATATATTACGTAGTCTTATATATATATATTAACCTCTACTTAAAGCTTTAGCTAATAGTACTTTCTTTATAAAAGTTTAATAGTCTTATCTACTCTATAATAACCTTCTAAGAGATTATTATAGTTTCTCGTAAGAATAGCTTAATAAAAAGCTTTATTATTAGGAATTTATACTTTTTCTACTCTTTAAAGGATGTTCTTTAGATCTATAATCTATAAAGATACGTTCTTTTATTCTTTTCTACTCTTAGACTTTTATATATACTATATATTCTTATAATAGACTATATTATATTCTTATACTTTTTAGATATAGTCTAATAGTAGTCTAGAGGTTTTCTAGCTAAAGAATAAGTTATTATTTATAACTTTTAGTAAAGACTTATATAATATAAAGATAGGAAATACTTTATAATACTAAAGGAATATTAAAGCTAAGTCTAAGCCTTTTAATTACTCTTTAGGTTTATCGTCCCCGCCTATAGATAGATTAAGATTAATAGATAATATATTATTAAAAACTAGTACTATACTAGAAGATCCTATAGTAGAATAGTTCGTACTATTTTTAGATTCCTAATAGATTACTTATAAATTCTTATTAGTAAGATTAGATTTATATACTATCTAATCTTTAGTATATAAAGCTATAGGCTTCTAGAGTATCTATACCTAGAGTTTATTTTAGAGTATAGAAAGTATAATATTTCTTAGTATTCTCCCCTCTTTAAGTTAAAAGCCTTTAGTATAATTAGATTATTATAATAGTATATTAGCTAGATTCTTTATACTAGGCTTATATTTAATCTTAAAGTTAAAATAAACTAACTCTTCGACCTAGTATACTTACTTAAATAAAAGTATCTTTATAGTTATAAAATATCTTAGATTATTATAGTTATATAGTATATAGATAGTATTCGAAGTATACTTAAGATAGTATTACTACTATTTAAAGATTTCTATAATAGTAAATAACTTTTTATTATAAGTATCTTATTAAATTTATAGTCTAATAAACTTATAACTAAAGAATATAACTAGTTTCTAGTATTTTTCTATTAAGAATACTATTATTTATAGCTATAATAGAATAGTTACTATAGTAAACTTAGAGATATTAGTAATAACTATTATAAATTTTACTAGGTTAAAGTATTAAAAGATAGAAGCTCTTATAAAGAGCTTATAGAGTATAAGAAATATATTATATATATTCTTTAACTAAAACTAAAGAATATACTACTTTATAGGACTCTTTTTAATCTTCTTTAACTTTTCTACTAATATATCTTTATTAGAACCTTATTAGACCGATATTAGATTTTATATAGAGGTTATATATTTTAAAAGTAAATAAATAATATCTAAGTAGTTATATATAAACTATTAATAAAAGTTTATAAATCTAAAAAATACTTAAATATTCTAGTAGCCCTTAGACTCTAGCTATTCTTTAATTATTTAGATCTATACTAGGTCTATAATTATTCTATAGAGGGTTATAATAAAGTTAAAAAACTCTACTAACTTTATAAAGAAGATATACTTTAAGACTTTATAATAGAGTCTTTAATTATATAATCTTTTAAGAACTTTATAAATATATTATTTATAATTCTCCTTTTCTTTAAAGTATATAAGAATATTATTTAAATAAATAATATATATTTTATCTAATAAACTACTTAAGATTTTATAAATATATAATTAAAACGTAGTAGATATATTTATAAGACTAAATAGTATTACTAAATATTTAAAATAACTATAGTATATTTTAAATACTATCTTCTATTTATTATTCTTTTTAATATATAATTAATAATATATTTTATAAAGATTAAGTTTTATAAAGATCTTAGTTCTAGATAACTAGTCTAGTATCTCGCTTATAAGAGGTATAAGGTAATAATTTTTAATTATTACTTTATTTAAACCCTTATAATTAATATATAATTAAAGTATATAATTAGCTTTAGATATAAAAAGTATTAGGACCCCTACTAAGAACTTACTAGACTAAATCTATCTCTTCTTTAGAGAGTTATTAAGATATTCTTTTAAAATCTTATATTCTCTTCTAAAGAGATTATAAATAGGTAGATTTAATAATATCTTTTTCTTCTTAAGATTAATAGTATAGTTATACTCTAAGTTAGGAGTAATTCTACTAATAAGTTTAGAACTAAAGTACTAAAATTAGTTATAAAGGTATTTTAGTACCTTTATAATTTTCTTAGAGTTAATTTTCTTATTAGAATTATTATAGAAAGTATCTAGATAGTTTTTAGACTTTTATTACCTCTTTTAATAAAGAACTATAACCCTTTATAAAGGGGTATTTATTATTAATACTATAACCTAAGAGATTATAGTCTTAGGTAACTATACTAGTTTAGGGTATTACTTTATATAATAAATAAGGTAATTATAAAGTTATAAGGTCTAGTTTTTTAATTAAAGTAGACCTTATTTATTTTAGTATTAAGTATTTTAAGACTTATTATCTTCTAAGATTTATATCTTACTAATAGATATTTATAAATATTTTATAATCTCTATTATATTAGAAAATTAGAGTTAATACTTTTTTTTATTTATAAGTAATTAAGTATAAAAGCTTCTTAAATATAGTACGTATACTTTCTCTCTAGGTTATAGCTATTATATTAAGTTATTAAATATTATCTTAACTTTAATATACTTAACTACTATACTCCTATCCTACTACTTAAAAGATTTCTTTTAGTAATCTACTTAAGGGTCTACCTCGTATAGTTATAGCTAGTTAAGGATAAGATTATAACTATTTATAGAAGTAGTCTAAAATATCTAAGAATTTATTATTCTTATTATATTTTAAGAATTCTATATTATTATTATAATAATATATAGCTCTTTTAGATATAATAGTATATTAAAGACTTAATATATTTATAACTTTATACGTAATAATATTTTAAGAAGATTCTACTATAGTATAAAATCTTTTTTAATAATATTTAAGTTTAATTTTATATTAAAAAGGTCTTAGACCTATATTAAAATATTTATAGAAAGATATATTCTTATATTACTAGTAATTTATAAGGATTTACTATTAGTATTTAGCTCTAATAGTATTATAGTAATATTAGTAACTAGAGCTTATCTTTTTTTAAGAATAAATTAGCTTTCTCTTCTTAAGTTTTATCTAACCTATTATTACTTTTAAAGTAATACTTCTAATAATTCTTCTTTTAATTAGTCTCTAATTAGGACGTTAACGCTATACTCTTAGAATATAATAGGGTTTTTAATAGAGACTATTTAGTATAGCCCTACTAAGAGGGCTTCTAATTCTATTTCTTCTAACTAGAATTACTTAAAGTTACTAAAGATATAATATACTTTCTACTTATAGTTAAATTAGGGCCGGAAACCTTTAAGAAAGTAGCTAGTATAGAGGTAGAGTATACTACTATCTTTATATTCTATAAGATATATTTAAATTATAACTAAGTTTATATATTTTTAAGCTAGCTACCTCTTTATATCTTATAATATAAGGGTTCTAAGTACTTATTTTATACTATAGATATTTTTAATATATTAGGGCTTATATTACTACTAAAAGACTTTACTTTTAAAATAACTTTATAAGTTATAAAATAGTTAAAGAAGAAGTTAAAGCTATTATCTTAGTACTATTTAATATTCTAAAACTTAAAGTAGTTATTAAATTTTATTAGAATAGGGTCCTTTATAAGGCTCTTAAGCTTTATCTATAACTAGAACTATATAATAATTTTATTATTATTAATAGCTCGGACTAGTAGATTATAATATATATTATTCTTAATAAGTATTATAACCTATATAGTATACTTAAGAGTATCGATAGTAATAAAGTTAATTTAGAAGAGACTATTAATATCTCTAATCTAATAGTCTATAGCTTAGATTATTAGAGTTTTCTTTAATAAGTCTAATATAAGAGGGTTCTTAATCTTAATTAAATTAAATAGTCCCCGACGAGTATTATTAACTAAGGGTAGATTAACTATAGTTTAAGAGGTTATTATAGCTAGTTCGAAGGCTACTTAAACTATAGTAAGGTTTATTTATATAGTCTTAATCTAGTCGACTAGTATATTCTAGTATTAAAGGTCGAGTAATATTTATACTATCTTAACTAAAAGTACTTTACTTAAGACCGAAGTATAGATAGGTATAATATAAGCTATACTTAGGTAATTACTACCTATTAGAGTATTATTAGCTTCTAATATAGGTAGTATAGTAGGAGTTAAGAATTAGTATAGTTAGAATCTACTTATATAAGCTATATTTTTATAGTTAGATATTCTATTATTTCTTTATATAGATTAGTAGTTCTTATTAGTTATAACTATTATTAAAGCCCTATTAAAAGATAGTAGTTTATTAGATATCTTTAAGATATTTCTACTATTATACTATATATAGGTTATAGAGGTTTTAAAGATATATTAATTCTTTTAAATATTTTTAAAGTTAAATAAATCCTCTAGCTAGTAGTTATTCTTATTATCTAATTCTAGTTTTTAAACTTATTATTTACTAAACTTAGGGTATTACTAGTATACTTCGTCGACTAGTTATATATTAGGATTATTTTATCTACTAGACGGATAGGTACTAGAGTAGATATTCTTCTTTAAGTAGGTAGTATAAGAAGGTATACTAATAGCTCTAAATAGACGTTATATAGTATAATTAATAAGAACTTTTAAAGTATTAGCTTTTAATATTAATACTATACTACTAGTTCTTAAAAAGGAGTAGAAAGGATTCGAATTATAAGGTACGTATAGGTAGATAGATATAGAAATACTAAGATAGTAAAAGGGTTATATTTAGATAGAGATAAGACGAATTCTTAAGAAGATATAATAGTAGGATATAGAACTATATAAGGTCTAGTATATAACTATAACTAGGTTAATAATAATCTAAGAGTCCTCTAATAGAAGTAGGTATAATAAAGAGTTATTTACTATAATATATTCTATTAGTTCTTTTACTTTCTTTAGAAAAGTTTATCTAAGTATCTATACTTCTAAAAAATTCTATTTTTAAGAAAAAAATAATTTTATAGAGAAGACCTTTTAGATATTTAGTATTTATATTATATTCTACTATCTTAATAGGGAGTTTTTATAGTCTTTTTAGTCTTATAGCTCTTAACTCTAATTTTATAATATATAATTAGTTTAATTAGAAAGTATATATAACTTAAGTATTAGTCTATTATTAATATATATTTATAACTTTTATCTATTACTATTATAGCTTATAGTCTATACGTATTCTTATAGATTCTTATACTAGTAGTAATAGTATTACTACTTCTCTTATAAGTAATTTTTAGTAATTTTTATTTAATAAATACTTACTATCTTTATATAAGAGCTATTTACTAAGTATAATTTCTATAATTATTTTACTTACTTATAATATCTTTATAAAGGCTTTAGAACTAGTCTAGACTCTATTTAATTTAGTTTTACTATCTATTATAATAGTATAACCTAGTAGTATTTAGTAATTACTAGCTACTATCTATTATAATTTATAATTATATTAAATTACTTATTTATTTATAACTTTTTTAGTAAGAGAAATTTTATTTATATCTTTATAGATATTTATCTAAAAGATAATAAATTATTATATACTATATCTTTTTAAATATCTTTATTTTTATATTTTAAACTTTTATTAATAAGTATCTAAAGTACTATTAACTTAAATATAAAACGGTCTCTTTTAGTATAAGTATAAGAAGATATATTTACTTCTAGATTTCTTTACTTTATTTCTTAATACTTTTAAGATTCTATCTCTTATTATAATTACCTTTACTAGCTAGTATAATAATACTACCCTCTTTAAGTATATTTATACTCTTTCTATCTATCTAAAGTCTTAATTCTCCCTTATATACTATTAGTATATAAACTATTTCCTTTAGTTTATATAGGAGTTTAATATAACTAAACTTTATTAAATTACTTTAAGTAACTAGTACTAGAAGACTAATATCTATACTACCTATAGTAGGTATAAAGCTTACTATTAGATCTACTTAGTAGTATATACTAGTTTTCTTCTCTTCCTACTAATATAGTTCTACTAATAATTTATATAGATTAAGTCTACTTTTTACTACTACTTTAATCTTCTTATCTTTATTATTAAGTATATCTAATATTATAACGTCTAAGCTACTTATAATAATAAAGATATAGATTCTAATATACTTAAGAAGATTTAGTAGAATATATAATCCTATACTTTTAATATTAATACTAGTTAAAACTAGTATAAGACTAAGTAGAAGTATTTAATTAAGAATACTAGTAATAAGATAGAATTATATTAGGCTATAGCTACGGCGTATAAGTTTAACTTCTAGTATTATTAAATATATTCTACTATCTTTCTAACGACTTCTTATACTAATTTCCCTAGTATAGACTAGATAGTATTAGCTATCTAGTATTTACTAACTTTATAGCCTTTACTATTTATAAAACTTACTTTATTAAGTATAACTTCTTAACTAGTATACCCTTTAGAACTACTAATTATAAGTATTATTAGTACTATTATAGCCCTAATATTTCTAATAAAAATATTATTAGTAGAGATATAATACTTATTACCCCTTAAAAGAGAATACTATAAAGCTTTTTTAGAAACTTTTTATCTAGTATATATAGCTTACTCGAGTTATTTATAGACTATATAATACTTAGTTAAAGTTCTTAGTTATTAAAATATATAAATAGAATAAATATCTATATTAAAAATCTAGCTTATTAATTCTAATACTATTATTATTAATTAGCTTATTTATTACTATAATATATAAAGGCTAATCTTATTAAATTCTTTAAGCTATAGCTTATTACTAAAGTAGATAGTATTCTTTCTTTAATTAATTACTTCGCTTATATAGTATCCCTCGAGTAGGGTCTTAAAGATACCTTTTAATTAAATCTTTTAATTTTTTCTTTATATTAATATTACTTATATAGTCTATCCCTTTAGAACTTTTTATATATATTATTATCCCTTTATAAAGTTTATAATACTTTTCTAATAACTTTTTACTTTAAATAATCTAATATTTAATTATTTAGATTCGTCTAATATTTTATAAGAATCTTATTATAATTATTAAGAGAGACTTTAGACTCTTATATACTATTCTTATATAATTAATCTAGTTATTTTATAAGAAAGAGCTTTTTATTATATACTATCTTATATATAAGAATAGCTTTAACTTTATATTAATTACTATTATTAAGCTTTAAATATTATATAAATCTAGGTCTAAAGTTTAAATCTTTTCTTAGCTCTATCTATTTCTCTAGAAGAGATATATAGAAGACGGGATATAGTTAAAATATTAATAAAGATAGCTTAAACTAGTAGCTTAGCTTCCTATACTTAATTTAAATAGTAAAGAGTTCTAAGTACTTTATATTTAACTTCTTTAAAGGGTACTTAGTCTTAATATTAGTAATCTTTAGAATTACCTTTTTATTAATAGTAAAGTACTTACTTATTCTCTTTAAGTTATACTAGTATTACTAGCTTTCTTAAATATAGATTAATATATCTTAAATATTAGAAAACTATTATATCTAGCTAGTTAGAAAGTCGATAACTCCCTAATATATATTTAGGGTCTTTTTATTTATACTCTAGTTACTAAATAGTTAATAAAGCTAATACTCGTCTTTTATATTATTAAAATTTTTAGATTTAATATCTATTATAACCTTAATAGGGTATATACTATAACTAAAGTAAATTTTAGAGTTATATATATATTCTACTATTAAAAGTAGCTAATACTAGTTATTTTATTAATAGTTTAGGTATATCTATAGATATACTTTAAGCTCCTAATTTTAGTATTTAGTTTAACTATCTATTTATAGGTAAAAGGCTATACTTATTTATTATTTAATATTAAAATAAAAATATATATTTAACTAAAATTTACTAATAAAGATAGAGTCCTAATTTAAGATTAGTAATAATAGGGGTCCGATCTTTATAAATACTTCTATAAATAATAAGTTAACTAATATACTTATAGTAATATTCTTTATTATAAATAAATACTAGATTAGTTTTAAAAAGTAGTCGACGAGTACTAGTACTATATTATAGATATTATCTTTAGAATTCTTAAATTCTAATAGATTAATAATAAAGTCTAGGGAGTAATTATACTATAGCTTCTATAGTAGAGGAATTAGTTCTAGTAATCTCTATAACTTATACCTTTATACTTTATTTATTTAATATACTATATAATCTTATATATATATATTAACCTCTACTTAAAGCTTTAATTAATAATACTTTCTTTATAGGAGTTCGATAGTTTTATCTACTCTATAATAACTTCTTAAGAGGTTATTATAATTCCTTATAAGAATAGTTTAATAAAGAACTTTATTATTAAGAATTTATACTTTCTTTACTCTTTAAAAAATATCTTTTAAATCTATAATCTATAAAGATATATTCTTTTACTTTTTTCTATTTTTAGACTTTTATATATATTATATATTCTTATAATAGACTATATTATATTTCTATACTTTCTAAATATAGTTTAATAATAGTTTAGAGGTTTCTTAACTAAAGGGTAAGTTATTATTTATAACTTTTAGTAAAGACTTATATAATATAAAGGTAGGAAATACTTTATAATATTAAAGGAATATTAAAGTTAGATCTAAGCCTTTTAATTACTTTTTAGATTTATTATCCCCGTCTATAAATAGATTAAGATTAATAGATAATATATTATTAAAAACTAATATTATACTAGAGAATTCTATAGTAAAATAGTTTATACTATCTTTAAATTTCTAATAGATTACTTATAGATTCTTATTAGTAAGATTAGATTTATATACTATTTAATCTTTAATATATAAAGTTATAGATTTTCGAAGTACTTATATCTAGAGTTTATTTTAAAGTATAAAAAGTATAATATTTTTTAGTACTTTTCTCTTTCTAAGCTAAAAGTCTTTAGTATAATTAAGTTATTATAATAGTATATTAGTTAGATTCTTTATACTAGGCTTATATTTAATCTTAAAGTTAAAATAAGCTAATTCTTTAGTCTAGTATACTTATTTAGATAAAAGTACCTTTATAATTATAAAATATCTTAGATTATTATAATTATATAATATATAAATAGTATTTAAAGTATATTTAAAATAATATTACTACTATTTAAAGATTTCTATAATAGTAAATAACTCTTTATTATAAATATTCTATTAAATCTATAATTTAGTAAACTTACGACTAAAGAATATAACTAGTTTTTAGTATTTTTTTATTAAGAGTACTATTATTTATAGTTATAATAGAATAGCTACTATAGTAAACTTAGAGGTATTAGTAATAACTATTATAAATTTTATTAGATTAAAGTACTAGAGAATAGGAACTCTTATAAAGAACTTATAAAATATAAAAAATATATTATATATATCCTCTAGTTAAAATTAAGGGATATACTACTTTATAAAATTCTTCTTAATCTTCTTTAACTTTTCTACTAATATATCTTTACTAAAATCTTATTAGACTAGTATTAGATTCTATATAAAGGTTATATATTTTAAAAGTAAATAAATAATATCTAAGTAGTTATATATAAACTATTAATAAAAGTTTATAAATTTAAAAAATACTTAGATATTCTAGTAGTTCTTAGACTTTAGCTACTCTTTAATTATTTAGATCTATACTAGGTCTATAACTACCCTATAGGGGATTATAATAAAGTTAAAAAACTCTACTAACTTTATAAAAAAGATATATTTTAAAACTTTATAATAGAGTTTCTAATTATATAATCTCTTAAGAACTTTATAAATATATTATTTATAGTTCTCCTTCTTTTTAAAGTATATAAGAATATTATCTAAATAGATAATATATATTTTATTTAATAGAGTATTTAAAATTCTATAAATATATAATTAAAATATAGTAAATATATTTATAAGACTAAATAATATTACTAGATATTTAAAATAATTATAGTATATTTTAAATACTATCTTCTACTTATTATCCTTCTTAATATATAATCGATAATATACTTTATAGAGATTAAGTTTTATAAAAATCTTAGTTTTAGATAGCTAGTCTAGTATCTCGCTTATAAGAGATATAAAGTAATAATTTTTAATTATTATCTTATTTAAATTTTTATAATTAATATATAATTAAAGTATACTATTAATTTTAGATATAAAAAGTATTAAGACTTCTACTAAAGATTTATTAGACTAAATCTATCTTTTCTTTAGAGAGTTATTAAGGTATTTTCTTAAGATCTTAAGTTCTCTTTTAGAGAGATTATAAATAAGTAGATTTAATAGTATTTTTCCCTTCTTAAGATTAATAGTATAGTTATATTTTAAATTAAAAGTAATTCTATTAATAAGCTTAGGACTAAAGTATTAAAACTAATTATAAAGATATTCTAATATCTTTATAACTTTCTTAAAGTTAATTTTCTTATTAAAATTATTATAGGAAGTATTTAAATAGTTCTTAGATTTTTATTATCTCTTTTAATAAAGAGCCGCGACCTTTTATAAAGAGATATTTATTATTAATATTATAACCTAGGAGATTATAATCTTAGATAGTTATACTAGTTTAGAGTATTACTTTATATAATAAATAAGATAATTATAAAATTATAGAGTTTAGTTTTTTAATTAAAGTAGACTCTATTTATTTTAGTATTAAGTATCTTAAAGTTTATTACCTTCTAAGGTTTATATCTTATTAATAGATATTTATAAATATTCTACGATCTTTACTATATTAAAGAATTAAAGTTAATACTCTTTTTTATTTATAAGTAATTAAGTATAAAAGCTTTCTAGGTATAGTATATATACTTTTTCCCTAGGTTATAACTATTATATTAAGTTATTAAATATTATCTTAACTTTAATATACTTAACTACTATACTTCTATCCTACTACTTAAAAGATTTCTTTTAGTAATCTACTTAAAGGTCTATCTTATATAGCTATAGTTAGTTAAGAATAAGATTATAGCTATTTATAGAAGTAGTCTAAAATACTTAAAAATCTATTATTCTTATTATACCTTAAGAATTCTACGTTATTATTATAATAATATATAGCTCTTTTAAATATAGTAATATATTAAAGACTTAATATATTTATAACTTTATATATAATAGTATTTTAGAAAGATTCTATCGTAGTATAAAGTTCTCCTTAATAATATTTAAGTCTAATTCTATATTAAAAAGGTTCTAGATTTATATTAGAATATTTATAAGAAAATATATTCTTATATTACTAGTAATTTATAAGAATTTACTATTAGTATTTAGTTCTTATAGTATTATAGTAATATTAGTAATTAGAACTTATTTTTTTTTAAGAATAAGTTAACTTTCTCTTCTTAAGTTTTATCCGACTTATTATCGCCTTTAAAGTAATACTTCTAATAGTTCTTCTTCTAGTTAATCTTAGATTAGGATATTAATACTATACTTTTAAAGTATAACGAGGTCCTTAATAAAGACTATCTAATATTATTCTACTAAGAGAGTTTCTAATTTTATTTCTTCTAGTTAGAATTACTTAAAGTTACTAAAGACGTAGTATACTTTCTACTTATAATTAAATTAGGACTAGAAACCTTCGGGAGAGTAGCTAGTATAGAAGTAGAATATATTACTATCTCTATATTTTATAAAATATATTTAAATTATATCTAAATTTATATATTTTTAAACTAGCTACCTCTTTATATCTTATAATATAAAGATTTTAAATATTTACTTTATACTATAGATATCTTTAATATATTAGAGCTTATATTATTATTAAAAGACTTTATTTCTAAGATAGCTTTATAAGTTATAAAATAATTAAAGAAGAAATTAAAGCTATTATTCTAGTACTATTTAACGTTCTAAAATTTAAAGTAATTATTAAACTTTATTAAAATAAGGTTTTTTATAAGGCTCTTAAGCTTCGTCTATAATTAGAACTATATAATAACTTTACTATTATTAATAACTTAGTCTAGTAGGTTATAATATATATTATTCTTAATAAATATTATAATCTATATAGTATACTTAAGGGTATTAGTAGTAGTAAAGTTAATTTAGAAAAGACTATTAATATCTTTAATTTAATAATTTATAACTTAGATTATTAAGATTTTCTTTATTAAGCTTAGTATAGAAGAGTTCTTAATCTTAATTAGATTAGATAATCTCTAATAAGTATTATCTACTAGAGGTAGACTAGTCGTAGTCTAAGAGGTTATTATAGCTAGTTCGAAGACTACTTAGACTATAGTAAGGTCTACTTATATAGTCTTAATCTAGTCGACTAGTATACTCTAGTATTAAAGGTCGAGTAGTATTTATACTATCTTAACTAGAAATACTTTACCTAAGACTAGAGTATAAATAGATATAGTATAGGCTATATCTAGATAATTACTATTTATTAGAGTATTATTAGCTTCTAATATAGATAGTATAATAGAAGCTAAGAGTTAGTATAATTAGAACCTACTTATACGAGCTATATTTTCGTAGCTAAATATTCTATTATTTTCTTATATAGATTAGTAGTCTTTATTAATTATAACTATTATTAGGACTCTACTAAAAGATAATAGCTTATTAAATATCTTTAAGATATTTTCGCTATTATACTATATATAAATTATAGGAATTTTAGAGATATATTAATTCTTTTAAATATTTTTAAGATTAAATAGATTCTCTAACTAGTAGTTATCTTTATTATCTAATTCTAGTTTTTAAACTTATTATCTACTAAACTTAGAACGCTACTAATATACTTTATTAACTAGCTATACGTTAGAATTATTTCGTCTACTAGGTAAATAGGTACTAGAACGAGTATTCTTCCTTAAATAGATAGTATAAGGAGGTATATTAATAGCTCTAAATAGATATTATATAGTATAATTAATAAGAACTTTTAAAGTATCGGCTTTTAGTATCGACGCCGTATTACTAGTCCTTAAAAAGAAGTAGAAAGGATTCGAATTATAAGGTATATATAGGTAGATAGGTATAGAAATACTAAGATAATAAAAGAGTTATATTTAGATAGAGATAAAATAAATTCTTAAGAAGATATAATAGTAGAATATAGAACTATATAAAGTTTAGTATATAACTATAGTCGAACTAATAATAATTTAGAAGTCCTCTAATAGAAGTAGGTATAATAAGTACTATAATCGATTTCTTTAAGATATTAGATAGAATATATATATACTTATCTAGGATTAACTTATAAAAGAGTTTAATTTAAACTATAAAAAAGAGACTCTTAAGATATATTTAGGCTTAATAGACTACTCTAAATATATTATCTATATAAAGAAATAGATAAATAAACGTATAGTAAAAGTATATAAGAAGTAGATAGAGAATATATTAGTAATCTATCTAAATTCTATTTACTAGTATAGAGTATACTTTTCTAATAAGATATACTAGAGTATAGATTCTAAGAATAAGATATAGATTATTAGAAAGTCTAAAAAATACTATTATTCTAATTATATTTAGTATATATTAAATTATAATAATAAAAAAGCTCTTTAATATTAATACTCTTAGGTAGTAATAGATTTTAACTTTAAATTAAATATTTATTTTTATAAGGTTTCTAGTAATAAGAATAGAAAAATAAGCTTATAAATCTATAGAGATACTATTCTTAAATCTATTATTAAGCCCTAGCTAGATAAAAGGAATAACTTTATCTTAGAGAAGAATAATAATTTAGACTATAGTACTAGAAAATCGAATATAGTATATACTTAAAAATAAAAGAATAGACTAGATAGCTATTTTAACTATTCCTTATTACTAAATCTATTATCTATTAAAAACTACTAGTAGTCTTCTAAGTAGTTTCTTAAGAAGTTTCTTTACTAGAATAAGTTTAAAATATAAAAGCTTATAATAAAAGACTAGAATAATATTTCTTAGAAGTTTATTAATAAGTGTATTAATAGTATATCCTAGAGGCTATAGGACTATATTAATATAGAGGACGAAATAACTAGATATTAAACTCGTAATAACTAGATATTAAGCTTATAATACTAAAAAATCTCTATATATAACTATTTATTAGACTAGCTTATATACTAGATTAGCTTATATAACTACTTCTAGCTATTATATTATATTCTATTCTATATAAGCTACTCTTATATAGAGCTATTATAATTAATTATAGTTCTTACTTCTTTTTTTTATAGTAATTTATTTTAATTTCTTATTATAATAGTTATAAGTCTAGAGTACTTATTATTCCTATAATAGATTCTTAATAATACTATAGTTTATTTAATTTAAAAAGCTACTACTTTTAGTAATTCTTATAATTTAATTATTAACCTTATTATTACTATTATCTTAACTATATAATATAATAATAGCTATACTAGATATTTAGAGGTCTTTAAAAATAACTATTATTCTTAATAAACTAGAGTACTAGTATCTCTAGCTATTTTAATATAAAGATAAGATAGTAGTATATAATATCTAGTAATCCTATAATCTAAATACTAATATCCTAGAATCTATATTAGAAGAACTAGAAATTCTAGAATAGTTAAACTCTAATAAGAATTATATAATATAGTTTAAGATATAAAAATATAAATATAAGAAATAGATATAAAAGAATAAGATTCTAAAAGAGATATATATTAACGTAGTCTTAACTACCTTACTAGTCTAGATTCTATTAATTTAAGAGAACTAAATAGTATATACTTATATAAGAAAATTAAAGAATTATATTACTTTCTTTACTCTTATTTAAAGATAGGAAATATACTATAAATATCTAATTAATATATCTAGAATCTAGAGATCTAGCTTAATAAGTAGATATATATTATAAAAGTAATAATCCTTTTATTAATACTAAAAATAAGTAGTAGTTAGGTATAGAAAGACTTTTTAGTAGTAGCTAATAGATATTATAAAATCTAGACTACTATAAAACTTTATATCTATCTTAAAGTAGTTAATTATAGTATAGATAATTTAAAGCTAAAAATAATTATAAAATATATAATAAGTTTAAAATAATTTTTTTAAATTATTAATATAAAAGATATATTCTTAAGAACCTTTATTATAATACTAAAGATAACTAAAATAATAGATATAGTATAAGTAGTATAGTTAATAGAAAACTAGAAAAACTAAAAGAAAAAATTAAAGAAAACTAGTTCTAGTTCTAATTAGAAATATCTAATTAAGTATCTATATAATAAATAATACTAGTATATAGAATACTACTATATTATACTATTTTTATATCTAACTTTATATTATATATTATATATATCTTTATACGGAATCTAGATAAGAGCTAATAAAATATTTATTATACTATTAATTTCTAATAGATTAAGATTAAGTTAATAAATTCTATTATTAAAATAACTACTTAGGAAAAGATCTAATCTTATTCGTAAGTATTAGATAAAGAACTAAAGATTAACTATAAAGAATTAAGACTAAAAATCTAGAAGATCCTTTACTCTCTTATATCTATTCTACTTTATCTTATTCTACTTACTCTATTTACTAAAATATAGATTAACTAGATTATAGTTAATCGTACTCTATTTATTCTATTTACTAAGATATAGATTAACTAGATTATTATTATATAATATTAGATTACTAACTAAGTTCTTATCTTAGCTTTTAACCTTCTTAGAATACCTTATATTCTATAGTTCGCGTAGGGTTATAATACTTACTTTCTCTTTTAAAACTTTATTCTTAAAGTTATATTCTTCTTTTTATAATTCTATTTAGTAGTAATTTAACTACTTTAGTAAATCTTTTTATACTATACTCTAACCCGCGTATATATATTAGTAATTCTTTTCTTAACCTAATACTCTAGTTATTTTACCTCTTACCTAGATATAAGAATAGATAACGTTCTACTTTATAGGTATCTAAGTTCTATTCTTTATTTTTCTCCTAAATTCTAATAATATCTAAAGATTCTAAGACTTTTATAGCTTATCGTCTTTATCTTATCTATTACGTCCTTTATTCTAGTTATATAATACTACTAGCTCGATCGTATTTAAACTATTAATTTACTAGTTATAAATATAAGATATTACTATTCTTTACTTATTATAGTAAATATCTCTCTCGAAATATTTCTTATAGTCTAGTAATAACTAATAAGTCTCTTACTTATATTAAGGAAGAGTATTCTTAACTTCTATCTAAACTAGAGTTTATTAAGGATAAAGAGTTAGCTACTTAAGCTTATAAATAGTATATTTATATATAACTAACTTAATATAATATCTATTAGTATAAGCTTCTTAATTATAAACTAGTCTTAATCTCTAAGTTAAAAAAGTTAGAATAAATAGAGGTTACTTAGTCTACTTTTTTTAGCCCGCCCGTATTACTATAGTAACCCTTATTATATAAGTTTACTAACTTTTCTACTTTTCTAAATAGTTAGGAGCCTTTATCTCTAGATACCTCTAGTAATACTACTTAACTAGATTCTAGTAGTCCTATAGATTCTTAATTAATTCCTATATATTTTAGCTAGTAGGCTATTCTATTTACTTAACTAAATACTTCTACTAATATCCGAATTTTTATAATCCCTAGATTTTCTTAATCTTATACTTCTCGTTCTTAAGTTCGATATTAGTAGCTACTTCGGTATTTTTTAGTACTAGTTTTAGTAATAATATATAGAATACTAGGTATATTCTTATATCTTTAACTAGCTTTAGCCTATAATTAATTAGTTCTATTTTTTCTTTAATTTCGAATAGTCTAATTCGTAAATTATCTAGTTTATTATATAATTATTTAGTTTTTAAGTTTTATCGTAAAAGAAAAACTTTATTCCTTTTCTTAAGGATTAGTCCCTTAAGTCTTCTTTTATTTACTATTTTAACTATTATAAGATTTCTATATACTATCTACTTATTAAGTTCTTTATATATTTCTTATATTAAATAGGTCTTCTCTTTTATTCTATTAGATATACTCTTAATATTCTTTAAATCTTTATAAATTATTAACTTATATCTATAGTTTATATAATATAGTAAGTATTTAGTTATTATAGACTTCTTATTATTATATACTAATTATACTATTAGTAGTAGTTTAATCTAGTTATCCTATAACTTATTAATATAGAATTTTAAATACTCCTCTAGAGTTTAGTTTATTTATTTTATCTAACTATCTATCTATAGATAAAAGCTAGTCGATAGCTTTCTTTTAATTTCTAGTTCTATAAGTAGTATACTTTAAAATTTTAAAGTAAATAGTTTATCTCTATTTATAAGAATCTATTCTAGTATTTATAGTTAGTAATAAGTATTCTTTTAATCTTATAAACTATATTTTCTACTATAATTACCTTATTTATTAGGATAAAGTATACTACTTTAGTTAATTAATTTATAATTATTATAATAGTATCGTATAATCTTTCTAATTCTAATTCTAATAATAGTAATAACTTTACTATAAAGTCTATTATAATATAAGTCTATAATTATATAAATAGTACTAATAGTTAAAGTAATCTATAGGACTTATATTTCTTAGGTTTATTTTTAAAATATTCTAAATAGTTACCTATTACTTTCTAAACTTTCTCTCTTATATTAGTAAATAGGTATTCTCTATCTATATATCTAACTATTTTATTAGTATCTAGATATTCTAGTATCTTACTCTTATAGATTTCTTATATTAAGTCTTTTCTAAAACTTAGTAGTATATAAGATCTTATCTCTAAATTATTTATTAAAGTAGAATATTCTTTCTTATTAAAGTATATATCGTCTTCCTTTAGTATTTCGTTAATATCCCTAATAGTTTCTCGGGCCTTATTTCTCTATTTTTTTTTAATATTTACTATTATTATAATCTTAGCTAGCCTTATATAGTTATATATAAGGGTTCTATCTAGTTTCTTTTATAGAATTAGTTTATATATAATAGGTTTATTAGTATCTTAAAGGTTTAATCTTCTACTAAGAGTATCCGCCGCTTTATTTAGTATTTCTAGTTAATAACTTATCTTAAAGTCGTAGTCTACTAGTAATTCTAACTATTAGAATTATTATTAATTAAGTTTCTTTATAGTTATAAAACTTATAAGGTTCTAGTAGTCTATAATAATCTCGATTCTATACTTAGCTCTTATAAGCTATAGTCTTTATTATTTAAATACTAATATAATAACTCTAAGTTTCTTATTATAAATATTATAATTTATCTCTTCTTTACTAAACTTATATAAATAGTAGAATACTAGTCTCTATTTCCTATTCTCCCTTTATTAGATAAGTATTACTTTTAGTATATAATCTAATATATCTATCTCTATTCTAAGAGATTTTATTAGATTATATATTTATAATATAGATATTAATATAAATAGGGTCTTAAGCTTATTAAAAGCTTTTTATTATTTTTAGTTCTACTAAAATTCTTTCTCTTTCTTAGTTACCTTTATAAGTAGAGATATAGTCTTTAAGTAATTCTTAATAAACTTCTAATAGAAGTTAGTAAATTCTAAAAAGGATTATATATTCTTAACTAATATTAGAGTTAACTACTTCCTTATAGTTTATACTTTCTTTAGGTTTATAAATACTTCTTCTCGCGAAATAATAAAATCTAGGTATTTAGTTTCTATTCTATAGAATTTATATTTATCTAGATAGAGTAGTAATTTATTTTATTATAATTTTTATAGTATTTTCTTTATATACTCTTTATATTCTTCTAGTATTCCTTTACTATATATAAGAATATTATCTAGATATACTATATAGAATATATCTAAGTATTTATTTAATATTTTATTAATAACTAATTAGAATATTACTAGTATATTTATTAGTCTAAATAATATAACTCTATACTCGTAGAGTCTATATTAGATCTTAAATATTATATACTTCTTATATTCTTTTACTATTTAAATCCTATAAAATCCTTTCTAGATATTAAATTTCGTAATCTACTTAACTCCTTAGAGCTAGTCTATAAGTTCTCTAATTAGTAGTAATAAATATTAGTTTTTCTTTATAATATTATTTAAATATTTATAGTCTATATAAAGCTATAACTTTTTATTCTTCTTTAGAATAAATAGAACTAGTAATACTATAGAGCTTTAACTTTCTCTAATATATTCTCTTTCTAAGTTCTTTATTAGGTACTCTTTTAATTCTTCTTATTAATCTACTATTAATAAGTATATAAGTCTAGACTTAAGCTTTATACCCTATTTTAGATATATCTTATAATTCTATTTCTAGTATTCTAGTAAATTAGTCTTTAAATATTCTTTAAATAGCTCTTAAAACTCCTCATATTCTTAAGATATTATTAGTTATAGTCCTTTCTACGCGGTTATAACTCTTTATACTATAATAATATTAACTCTTTATAAGTTCTTCTTATAGATTCTTATAATCTTATAAGGTAAAATTAAGTCTATTCTCCCTTTCTAGGGTATATATTAAATCTTATAGCTAGATCTATTTAGTCTTTTAATTTCTATAACCCGAGCTATCTACTTATAGTCTAGTACTTTACGTAGCTTCTAATCTATCTATAGATTATATATTATTAGCTAGTTATAACTAATAATTATATTAATATTCTTAATTTCTATAATATTAAATCTATAATAGTCTCTAATATTCTCTATCTCTAGAATTACTTTTTATATTTTAAGATAAATTATACCTTCTTTATATTCTATAGATAATCTATCTCTAAGATCTACTTATATAGATTTTTCTTTAATTTAATAAGAAATTCTATATTTCTCTACTAATTTTAATAATAGGAGTATAAACTCTATTCTACTATTTATAATAGCTTAGACTTTTCGTCCGTAAATCCGTATATCTACCTCTAATCTAGCTAGTTATTAAATATCCTCTTATATAATTTATAAAGTTATCTTTTAAATACTTTTATTAGTATAACTTTAATATAGTTAATAATAATCTAGTTTTTTAGTTCGTTATTATAGAGGTTCTATTCTTTAGGGGTATTCTTTAGTTTTTAAGTATTTTATTAAAGAGGCGACTTACCTAACTATTCTAACTTTAGATCTTCTTTTTTTTTAATTCTATAAAATATTTTCTAGTTTAATACCTATTATAGTTCTATTTTTTAGTCTTTATCTAATAATAGTATATTCTAATTAATAGGCTCTACGTTTACCTTATTATTCTAGATATCGTAATATCTCTATTATATACCTAGAGTCCTTAGTTATCTATTAATCTCTAGATTCTTAGAACTATTCTTATTTTATATTAGATAACTATATTACTTATACTACCCTATAAGATATTCCCTTCTCTTAAAGTTTTAGTAGAAGATATTCTCTTTTCTTTTAGCTATAAGTTCTTTTTATACTAGATATAAAATATATATTCTTTTATAATATATCTAGTATAAGATCTTATAGCTAGGTTCCTTATATATAATCTTATAGTTAATATCTTATTTATAGTTTTTAGTATCTATCTTAGTTAATCTACGTAGCTATTACCCTATAGTATATTTTATTAGAAAGTACTTCTTATATTTATTATTATAGTAGTTATTCTATTCTAGCTATTTCTAGTCTTCGTATTTATTAGCCTAGTTATTATAATTATAGAAATAGTATTCTACTATTAGATATTCTTTATTCTAAAGGTATATATATAGGTAATCCCTAGAAAGTATTATAACTTTCTTCTTTTATTATATATAATATTTATATTCCCCTATATATTATATAAATAGTAGATTTTTATAATCTAAATTATTTTAATTCTATATTATTCTATAGCTCTTTAGCCCTTAGAGTCTTAAGATCTAATCTATTATTTACTAGTCTCGATTACCGATAATATATACTAGCTCTATTTCTCTAGTATAGTATTTTATAATATATTAGCTAGTTCTATATATCTAATATTTATTATATACTAGTTATTAGAAAATATCTTCTATTATAACTTCTCTTAACTTTAAGAGTATTAACTCTTCTATTTTAAGCTCTAGATCTTCTTATTATCAGGAAATTTCTTCGACCTTACCCTATCTACTAGTATTATACTACGTTTCGAGTATTAAGTTAGACTTAATTTCTTTTTTCTTATTATACCTAATTATATTTATATATCTAGCGCTATTCTAGCTTTCTATACTTTTTTTTTTATTACTATATTTTTTAGTAAAATATCCTTATATACTATAGTATAGATATACTTTTTTATCTTAATATTATTTTATCTTATCTATTAGAACTTTTTATAGCTTCTTATCTTATTTATATTTTTTATTCTTTAGATATTTCTTTTTTTAGACTATATTAATATCTATTTCGTTATAACTTTTATAGAACCTATACTTTTAAGTTATCTACTTTTTTTTATAAACTTTTACTAGTTCTATAATATCTTATTTCTTAAGTACTTATTTATATAGTTAATTATTAATATAAATTACCGTCTTAATTAGTTTTACTAGATCGTCTAATTTTTTAAATTAGACTAACTCGTCCTTAATTAGCTTCTTAAGTCTATTATAGTATATAACTATAAGAGATATATTATTCTATTTAATTTTATACTATAGTTATTTAAATTTAGTAGTATACGTACTTATTAATTTAGTCTACTTTAGTCTTTAGATCTAGTATTTGACCTACTAAATCTTATTAATATCTTTAAAGACTATATATATTTATTTCTTAAATAAATCCTAATTTTTAAATACTACTTTTATTTTATTATATTACTTTAGTAAGAAATCTTCGTTAACTATATAATTATTAATTAGGGATTATATTTATATAATTACTTTACCTATTATATATATACTTATAATAAGAATCTTATTCTAGTTACTAGTAAATATAGTAGAGTTAAATTAGTAGTATAGGTCTAATTATATAAGAAACGGTCTTAAGTCTTTCTTTCTACTATTATATTTTTCTAATATTAGGATTTTTAACTTCGTTCTAAGTTCTACTTATATCTATTATAGTAATTCTTATAATAATATTATAGTCTACTATAACTTAATTATCTAAGCTACTTATTACTAGATTAGAGCTACTAGATTTATTACTAAAGTCTTAGTTATACTTTCTTTAGAAGTATTATATAAGCTAGATAAAGTTACTATATTAATATAATCTTAGTTTAAAGTAGTTAATATATTATACGTTATATATACCTTTATATAGAATCTAGATAAGAATTAATAAAACGTTTATTATACTATTAGTTTCTAATAGATTAAGATTAAGTTAATAAATTCTATTACTAGAATAATTACTTAGGAAAAGATTTAATCTTATTTATTAGTATTAGGTAAAGAACTAAAGATTAACTATAAAGAATTAAAACTAAAAACTTAAAAGATTCTTTACTCTCTTATATTTATCCTACTTTATTTTACTCTACTTACTCTATTCGCTAAAATATAGATTAACTAGATTATAGTTAGTTATACTCTATTTACTCTATTTACTAAGATATAGATTAACTAGATTATTATTATATAATATTAGATTACTAACTAAGCCCTTATCTTAGCTTTCGACCTTCTTAGAATACCTTATATCCTATAGTTTACGTAGGATTATAATACTTTATAAAAATCTAAGCTTAATATTAAGATAAAGATTACTAAAGTATAAAGTAATTTAATAATAGTAAGTTAAATAGATAAAGTAATTACTTAAATTAAAGGTAAATTAGTCTATATAAAGTTAGTAACTTAGTTAATTATAACCTATAATATCTATTCTAATATATCTTTTAATAATAGTATAGAAAGTAAATCTAATAGTAGCTAATATTATAGTAATACTATTACTTATAGTACTTTTAGTATAATAGTAACCCTATTATATATTAATTATTAAATAATAAACTTAAGATTAAATTTATATATCTATAATATATAGAATTTATAAAAGTAAACCTATATTTAATATAAGAATTCTAATAAGATTTTATATACTAAAGCTTAAGCTATCTAGATTATAAAGTAGAGAATAGTTAGAGTATCTACTAAGAGAACTTATAATATTAAGAAAGTTCTACTTATAAAAGTTACTTTAGTTAAGAACTTTTTTACTAATATTCTTAGTCTTATAAGATTTAAGAAGAGATTAATATATTTTAACTTAGAACGGGATCTTCTATACTATTATCTATTAAATAGTATAGTTACTATTCTATAATATTAATTAGAATATTAGCTTATTAATACTAATTTATTAACTCGTCTAAATACTAATATATTAATAATTATAATAGCTTTCTATTAAGTATTATATCTATTAAAAGACTTTAAGTCTAATTTTAAAATTATAGCTACTTAAGCTTATTATATATAGGTATATTTTTTATTTAATATAATTATATACTTAGAAGAATTAGTAAAAGATTATAAGATACGTATAGATAAATAGGTATAGAAATACTAAGGTAGTAAAAGGATTATATTCGGATAGAGATAAGATAAATTCTTAAGAAAATATAATAGTAGGACGTAGAACTATATAGGGTCTAGTATATAATCGTAGCTAGACCGATAATAATCTAGAAGTCCTTTAGTAAAAGAAGGTATAATATAGTTTTTCTCTTTTTTAAAGACTATCTTAACTCTTATAGAGAGTTATTTACTATAATATATTTTATTAGTCCTCTTACTTCTTTTAAAAAAGTTTACCTAAGTATCTATACTCCTAGAAAATCTTATTTCTAAGAATTTTTTTTTTTATAGAGAAGATCTTTTAGATATTTAGTATTTATATTATACTCTATTATCTTAATAGGGGGTTTCTATAATCTTTCTAGCTTTATAACCTTTAGTTTTAATTCTATAATATATAGTTAATTCTATCGAAAAGTATATATAACTTAAGTATTAGTTTACTATTAATATATATTTCTAACTTTTATTTCTTATCTTTATAGCTTATAGTCTATATATATTCCTATAAGTCTTTATACTAATAGTAATAATATCGTCGCTTCTCTTATAGATAATTTTCGATAACTTCTATCTAGTAAATACTTACTATCTTTATATAAGAGCTATTTACTAAGTATAATTTCTATAATTACTTTACTTACTTATAATATCTTTATAAAGACTTTAGAATTAACCCGAACTCTATTTAATTTAGTCTTAATATCTATTATAATAGTATAATCTAGTAGTACTTAGTAATTATTAGCTACTATCTATTATAATTTATAATTATATTAAATTACTTATTTACCTATAGCTCTTCTAATAAGAGAAATTCCGTTTATATCTTTATAGATATTTATTTAAGAGGTAATAAATTATTATATACTATATCTTTTTAAATATCTTTATTTCTATATTTTAAACTTTTACTAGTAAGTATTTAAAGTATTATTAGCTTAGATATAAAATAATCTTTCTTAGTATAAGTATAAAAAGATATATCTACTTCTAGATTTCTTTATTTTATTTCTTAATATTCTTAAGATTCTACCCCTTATTATAATTACCTTTACTAGCTAGTATAGTAATATTATCCTTTCTAAGTATATTTATACTCTTTCTATTTATCTAGAGTCTTAGTCCCCTCTTATATACTATTAATATATAAATTACCTCTTTTAGTTTATATAGAAGTTTAATATAACTAAGCTTTATTAAATTACTTTAAGTAATTAATATTAAAAGATTAATATCTATACTATCTATAGTAGGTATAAAGCTTATTATTAGACCTACTTAATAGTATATACTAGTCTTTCTCTTTTTCTACTAACGTAGTTTTATTAATAATTTATATAGATTAAGTCTACTTTTTACTACTACTTTAATCTTCTTATTTTTATTATTAAGTATATCTAGTATTATAACGCCCGAGCTACTTATAATAATAAGAATATAAATTCTAATATACTTAAGAAGATTTAGTAGAATATATAGTCCTATACTTTTAATATTAATATTAGTTAGAACTAGTATAAAGCTAAGTAGAAGTATTTAATTAAGAATACTAGTAATAAGATAGAATTATACTAGATTATAACTATAGCGTATAAACTTAACTTCTAATATTATTAAATATATTTTATTATCTTTTTAATAACTTTCTATACTAATTTCTCTAGTATAGACTAGGTAGTATTAGTTATTTAATATCTATTAACTTCGTAGTCTCTACTATCTATAAGACTTACTTTATTAAATATAACTTCTTAACTAGTATATTCCTTAGGGCTACTAATTATAAGTATTATTAGTACTATTATAGTCCTAATATTTCTAATAGAAATATTATTAGTAGAGATATAATATCTATTATCTCTTAGAAGAGAGTATTATAAAGCTTCTTTAAAAACTTCTTACCTAGTATATATAGTTTACTTAAGTTATTTATAGATTATATAATACTCGACTAAGATTTCTATTATTAGGGTATATAAATAGAATAAATACCTATATTAAAAATCTAGCTTATTAATTCTAATATTATTATTATTAATTAGCTTATCTATTATTATAATATATAAAGGTTAGCCTTATTAAATTCTTTAAACTATAGTCTATTATTAAAGTAGATAGTATCTTCTTTCTTAACTAATTATTCTACTTATATAGTATCCCCTAAGTAAGGTTCTAAGAATATCTTTTAGCTAGATCTCTTAGTTCTTTCTTTATATTAATATTACTTATATAGTTTATTCCTTTAGAATTTCTTATATACGTTATTATTCCTCTATAAAGATTATAATACTTTTTTAATAATTTTTTATTTTAAATAATTTAATATTTAGTTATTTAGGTTTATCTAATATTTTATAAAGATCTTATTATAATTATTAAGAGAGGTCTTAAACTTCTATATACTATTCTTATATAGCTAATCTAGCTACTTTATAAGAAAGAGTTTCTTATTATATATCGTCTTATAAACGAGAATAGCTTTAACTTTATATTAATTATTATTATTAAGCTTTAAATATTATATAAACCTAGATCTAAAGTTTAAATCTTCTTTTAGTTCTATCTATTTCTTTAAAAGAGATATATAGAAGATAGAATATAGCTAAAATATTAATAAAAGTAACTTAAGTTAATAACTTAGCCTTTTATACTTAATTTAAATAGTAAAGAGTTCTAAGTACTTTATATCTAACTTTTTTAAAGAATACTTAATTTTAATATTAGTAATTTTTAATATTACCTTTTCGCTAATGGCGAAATACTTACTTATTCTCTTTAAGTTATATTAATATTATTAACTCTTCTAAATATAGGTTAATATATTCTAAGTATTAGAAAACTATTATATCTAGTTAGTTAGAAAGTTAATAACTCTTTAATATATACTTAGGGTCTTTTTATCTATACTCTAGTTACTAGATAGTTAATAAAGCTAATACTTATCTTCTACGTTATTAAAATCCTTAGGTTTAATATCTATTATAATCTTAATAGAATATATATTATAACTTAAATAAATCTTAGAGTTATATATATATTCTACTATTAAAAGTAGCTAATACTAGTTATTTTACTAATAGTTTAGGTATATCTATAGGTACGCTTTAAACTCTTAATTTTAGTATTTAGTTTAACTATTTATTTATAAATAAAAGGTTATACTTATTTATTATTTAATATTAAAATAAAAGTATATATCTAACTAGAATTTACTAGTAAAAATAAAACTCTAGTCTAAGATTAATAATAATAAGAGTTTAATTTTAGTAAATACTTTTATAAATAATAGGTTAGCTAATATACTTATAGTAATATTTTTTATTATAAATAAGTACCGAACTAGCTTCGAAAAGTAATTAATAAGTATTAGTACTATATTATAGATATTACCCTTAGAATTCTTAAATTCTAGTAGATTAGTAATAAAGTCTAAGGAATAATTATATTATAACTTTTATAGTAGAGGAATTAATTTTAGTAATTCCTATAACTTATACTTTTATACTTTATTTATTTAATATACTATATAGTCTTATATATATATATTAATCTCTACTTAAAGCTTTAGTTAATAGTACTTTCTTTATAAGAGTTTAATAGTCTTATCTACTTTATAATAGTCTTCTAAAAGGTTATTATAATTCTTTATAAGAATAGCTTAATAAAAAGCTTTATTATTAGAAATTTATACTTTCCCTACTCTTTAAAGAACATTCTTCGGATCTATAATCTATAAAGATATATTCTTTTATTCTTCTTTACTCTTAAACTTTCGTATATACTATATATTCTTATAATAGATTATATTATATTTTTATACTTCCTAGATATAGTATAATAGTAGTCTAGGGGTTTTCTAACTAAAGAACGAGTTATTATTTATAATTTCTAATAAAGACTTATATAATATAAAGGTAGAAAATACTTTATAATATTAAAGAAATATTAAAGCTAGATCTAAGTCTTCTAATTACTTTTTAAATTTATTATTCTTATCTATAGATAGATCGAGGTTAATAGATAATATATTATTAAAAACTAGAACTATACTAGGGAATTCTATAGTAGAATAGTTTATATTATTTTTAAATTTCTAATAAGTTATTTATAAATTCTTATTAGTAAGATTAAATTTATATACTATTTAATCTTTAGTATATAAAACTATAGGCTTCTAAAGTATCTATACTTAGAATTTATTTTAGAGTATAGAAAGTATAATATTTCTTAGTACTCTTTTCTCTCTAAGCTAAAAGCCTTTAGTATAATTAGATTATTATAATAATATATTAACTAGATTCTTTATACTAAACTTATATTCGATCTTAAAATTAAAATAAACTAACTCTTTAGTCTAGTATACTTACTTAAGTAAGAGTACTTTTATAGTTATAAAATATCCTAGATTATTATAGTTATATAATATATAAATAGTATCTAGAATATACTTAAAATAGTATTACTACTATTTAAAGATTTCTATAATAGTAAATAACTCTTTATTATAAATATTCTATTAAATTTATAATCTAGTAAACTTATAACTAAAAATATAACTAGTTTTTAGTATTTTTTTATTAAGAGTATTATTATTTATAGTTATAATAGGATAGCTACTATAGTAAACTTAAAGACGTTAGTAATAATTATTATAAATTTTATTAAATTAAAGTACTAGAGGACGAAAGTTTTTATAAAGAACTTATAAAGTATAAGAAATATATTATATATATTCTCTAACTAAAACTAAGAAGTATACTACTTTATAGAACCCTTTTTAATCTTTTTTAACTTTTTTACTAATATATTCTTACTAAAATCTTATTAGACTAATATTAGATTCTATATAAAGATTATATATTTTAGAAGTAAATAAATAATATTTAAATAGTTATATATAAATTATTAGTAAAAGTTTATAAATTTAAGAAATACTTAGATATTTTAATAGTCCTTAGACTCTAGTTACTCTTTAATTATTTAGATTTATATTAGGTCTATAACTACCCTATAAAGGGTTACTATAAAGTTAAGAAACTCTACTAACTTTATAAAAAAGGTATATTTTAAGACTTTATAATAAAGTTCCTAATTATATAATCTCTTAAGAACTTTATAAATATATTATTTATAATTCTTCTTCTCTTTAAAGTATATAAGAATATTATCTAAATAGATAATATATATTCTATTTAATAAACTATCTAAGATTCTATAGATATATAATTAAAATATAGTAAATATATTTATAAGACTAAATAGTATTATTAAATATTTAAAATAATTATAATATATTTTAAATACTATCTTTTACTTATTACCCTTTTTAATATATAATTAATAATATATTTTATAAAAATTAAGTTTTATAAAGACCTTAGCTCTAAATAGCTAGTTTAGTATTTTACTTATAAGGGATATAGAATAATAATTTTTAATTATTATTTTATTTAAATCTCTATAATTAATATATAATTAAAGTATATAATTAACTTTAGGTATAAAAAGTATTAAGGCCCCTATTAAAGACTTACTAGACTAAATCTATCTCTTCTCTAAAGAGTTATTAAGATATTCCTTTAGAATCTTAAGTTCTCTTTTAAAGAGATTATAAATAAATAAATTTAATAGTATTTTTTTCTTCTTAAGGTTAATAGTATAGTTATACTTTAAATTAAAAGTAATTTTACTAGTAAGCTTAGGGCTAAAGTATTAAAGTTAATTATAAAAATATTCTAGTACCTTTATAACTTTTTTAAAGTTAATTTCTTTATTAAAATTATTATAAAAAGTATTTAAATAGTTTTTAAACTTCTATTACTCCTTTTAATAAAGAGCTATAATCCTTTATAAAGAAATATTTATTATTAATATTATAATTTAGAAGATTATAGTCTTAAGTAGCTATACTAGTTTAAAATATTACTTTATATAGTAGACGAGGTAATTATAAAATTATAAAGTCTAGTTTTTTAACTAAAGTAAACTCTATTTATTTTAGTATTAAGTATTTTAAGACTTATTATCTTTTAAGATTTATATCTTACTAATAAATATTTATAGATATTCTATAACCTCTACTATATTAAAGAATTAGAGTTAATACTCTTTTTTACTTATAAGTAATTAAGTATAAAAGCTTTTTAGATATAGTACGTATACTTTCTCCCTAGATTATAGTTATTATATTAAGTTATTAGATATTACTTTAACTTTAATCTATTTAGTCGTTATACTCCTATTCTACTACTTAAAAGATTTCTTTTAATAATCTATTTAAGAGTCTACCTTATATAGCTATAGCTAGCTAAGAATAAGATTATAGTTATTTATAGAAGTAGTTTAAAATATCTAAAAATCTATTATTCTTATTATACCTTAAAAATTCTATATTATTATTATAATAATATATAGCTTTTCTAGATATAGTAGTATATTAAAGACTTAATATATTTATAACTTTATATATAATAATATCTTAAAAAGGTTCTACTATAATATAAGATTCTTCTTAATAATATTTAAGTCTAATTCTATATTAAAAAGGTCCTAGACCTATATTAAAACGTTTATAAAAAGGTATATCCTTATATTATTAGTAATTTATAAGGATTTACTATTAATATTTAGTTTTAATAGTATTATAGTAATATTAGTAACTAGAGCTTATCTTTTTTTAAAGATAAGTTAGCTTTCTCTTTTTAAATTTTATCTAATCTATTATCGTCTTTAGAGCGATACTTCTAATAGTTCTTCTTTTAATTAGTCTCTAATTAGGATATTAATACTATACTCTTAGAGTATAATAGGGTTCTTAATAAAGATTATTTAATATTACTTTACTAAGAGGGCTTTTAATTTTATTTCTTTTAGTTAAAATTATTTAAAGCTACTAAAGACGTAGTATACTTTTTATTTATAGTTAAATTAAGACTAGAAACCTTTAGAAGAGTAGCTAGTATAGAGGTAAAATATATTATTATCTTTATATCTTATAAGATATATTTAAATTATATCTAAGTTTATATATTTTTTAATTAGCTATTTCTTTATATCTTATAGTATAAAGGTTCTAAGTACTTACTTTATACTATAGATATCTTTAGTATATTAGAGCTTATATTATTACTAAAAGACTTTACCTCTAGAATAGCTTTATAAGTTATAAAATAGTTAAAAAAGAAATTAAAGCTATTATTCTAATACTATTTAATATTCTAAAACTTAAAGTAGTTATTAAACTTTATTAAAACGGGGTTCTTTATAAGATTCTTTAACTTCGTTTATAACTAAAACTATATAATAACTTTATTATTATTAATAGCTTAATCTAATAGGTTATAATATATATTATTTATTATAAACTAAATATATACTATAGAATAGTAGTAGAAAGAGCTACCCGAGATTAAATCTATTACTAACTCTAATATAGAATACGACGATTATAACTATAGTATAAATAATAATTAGTATAGATAGCTTTACTAGAAAGTTATATAATAGATTTATATCTTAGTAAGAATAGATCTAAAGGTTATATAATAGCTTAATAGATCTATTAGAATAGAGCTACGAAGCTATAGCTTAATAGATCTATAGATATAGAGCTATAGATCTAAGAAAACTAAATTAATATATAATAATTACGAATCTTCTAAATAAAGTTCTTATCTTATAGTTAATTTAAATCTAGATTAATCCTTACCTATTAATATAATTAAATTATTATCTATTTATTCTAACTTCTTCTTTCCTATCTTAAGTATAAATCTTAAACGAGGCTAAATAATCTATTAGACCTAGACCCCGTTTAATACCTTAACTATCTAGTAGATAGGAATAGCTAACTATAATAATAGAAGAAGGAACCTAATAAAGCGAAGCGGCGTAGTTACTAACTTAGACTAAACCCTTTAAGATAGGAAGCTATTAGGAATTTAATTCCCTAGAAGGTAGTATAACTACGAAAAACTTTAAAAGAGTTATTAAGAATTAGTATATATTTAAGAAGAGAGAGAATATATTAGAAACTTAGCTTATAAAGTTAATTATCTAACTTTAAAGATATATAAGTAAACTATTAAAGCTTAAAGAACTAAAGAAGTTTAATAGAATAAGATTAAAACTTAGAGGATTTTTAGTTAATATAGTAATCTACCTTAATCTTAATAGAATAAAACTACTTACTAAAAGTAATAAAGTATTATTCGTAGTAGCTTAGTTTATAGGGAAAGCTATTATTTAGTTTAAGATATATCTAAATAAATAACTATAACTATTAGAGGTTTAATAAAGTTATAAGATAAAGACTATCTTCTTAAGTTATAAGTACTTTAAGAATAAGTTATATATTACCTTTAAAAATATTAATTTAGAAAGATTAGTAGAATAAAAAATTATATATCTTAGATAGATAAAATTTACTATAACCTATATATCTAAGTTTAAATAACTCGCTATAAAGATTTAATAGGGAAAGATAGCCCTTATATTATAATACTATAAAGAACTAAAAGACTATATCTATTATAAAATAATTTAGATAGAACGACCCTAGACTATAAGAGGATTAATTAAATAAGCTATTAAGATTAACGATAACCTCTATCTCTAGAACTTAGAAAGAAAGAGAAAGGTTAGATTCTACGAAAAGAAGAAGGAAGAAAAGTACTATAGATTAGAGATAATAGTCCTAAGGGCTAGTTTAGAATCTAAGAAAAAAAGATAGAACTCTAAAAAATAAAAACTTTATAAAAAATAAGTATACTTTAAGTATAAGAAGTAGAGATATCTAGTAAAAGATTATAAGTTAAGTTTAAGAAAAGAGAAACCCTAATATACTTAGTAGAGTAAAAGAAATAGAGTAGTTATAATATAAGAATATAATATTATATATTAAATAACTTATATACGCGACTAGTATAAAATATACTATAAAGCTAAGCTAAATATTAGCTATTAGCTATAGAAATAGCGAGTAATTATAACTTAGAAGTCTTAGAGAAGAGTTTCGTTCTTATTAGAAGTATAAGAAGAAGTATCTAAGAAAGGCTTATTTATAGAAAAAAAAGATTTTAATAATACCCTAGATATACTATTATAAATAGTTAATAATAATAATAAGTTCTTAGAATTAGAAGATAAAAACCTAGTTATAATATATAAGAATATTAGATACTTATAAATAATTCGACTATCTAAAAAAGAAATAGAACTAATATTAAAACTCGATATAATATATACTCGAGTCTTATAATTTATAAAGAAAACTATAATATCTATAATAATATAAGAGATTTATAAGAAATAGTCTAGATTTTACCTAATATATTAACTATTTAAAGATTTTAAATAATAGATTAAATAAAACTTTATTATAATAGATCTTATACCTAACTAAAAGACTTAGAAAGAAATACGATATATTACGAAGATAATTAATAAGAAATAACTATAATATATAATAATTAAATAATAGATTCCCGTATAAATAATCTCTATAAAATATAATAATTAGAGATATAAGATTAATCTAAAGGATAATCTATAATATAAAATAAGATATTCGATATACTTTAAGATTATATAGATCTTATATATATAAAGAGAATACTAACTTTATAAGAAAGTAAAACGAAAGAATAACTACTATCTAGTAAAAGACTATAATAAAAGGATTATCTAAGTAATTATACTAAAGGTAGTATATAAATAGTAGTAATTCGAGAATTAGTAATAAAAGGAATATATATAAATTATACTAGGATTACTTCTATTATTAAACTATATCCTTAAAAGACTATAATACGAATACTTAAAGAATAAATACCTAAAATATATCTAGACTAAGATTAATATAAAATATTAGCTAAAAAAGATAAGAATTTAAGGAACTAAAGGATAGGATTATATTTATATCTAAGAAATCTACTAGAAAAGAATAATTATTACTTTAATTAATAGCGGAGCTATACGGAACTTTATTAGTAAGAACTTTATCTAATAAAGGAAGATTCCTTAATAAAAAAAATAATACCTAAGTATTATATATACTATTAAAGGAGAATCTTTTAATAAATCTATAATATATAAGACTAAAGGTAAACTTTACCTATATAAATAGGAAAAAGAGAATAAGATACTCGATATTATTAAGATATTAAAAGACTAAGATATAATCTTAGGAATACTATAGCTATAAGAAGCTAACCCCTATATTAAATAGATAAACTAGTAAGTAATATTTTTATAAAAAGCTAATATAACTAAAGAAGATTATAGTATCCTAGAACGTTATAAGAAATAGAAAGAATTATTTTAAAAATCTAAGAAAAGTCTACCCTAGTACTAGTCCTAGGACTATATAATCCTATTATAGGAAGAAAAGACTCTAGGATTCGAACTAATCTATAAGTTAATCGAGAAAGAAGAAAAGATTATAATAAAATATCTTAAAGAAAACCTTATAAAAAGATATATTTAATATTTAAATTTATTTATAGGATACCTAGTTCTCTTTATATCTAAAAAAGATACTATAAAACTATAATTTTATATCGATTACTAAATACTTAACGATATTATAATTAAGAACTAGTAACCTCTACTTCTAATATTAGAAATATAAGATTAATTAAGAAAAGCTAAATAGTTTATATAACTAGATATCCGAAATATATATTACTAGATTAGAATTAAGAAAGATAAAGAATAGAAAATAGCTTTTAGAACTAAAAAAGAACTATATAAATACTAAGTAATATCCTTTAAACTTACTAATATACCTATAACGTTTTAAGAATAAATTAATAATATTTTATAAAACTATCTTAACTAGTTTATAATAGTATATCTTAATAATATTCTAATCTATTCCGAAATAGAAAAGGAATATAAAGAATATATAAAAAAGGTCCTATAAGTATTTAAGAAAGTATAATTATATCTTTATCTACGAAAATATAAATTCTATATATAAGAAATAGAGTTTTTAGAATTTATTATTAGACTAGGAGAAATTAAAGTAGACCTATAATAAATTAAGAAGGTTAAAGAATAGTCGATATTTAAGAATCTTAAGAAGCTATAATTATTTCTAGAATTCTATAACTTTTACTAAAAACTAATACTATAATAGAGTATAATAATAGTACTACTTACGTAACTTATAAGGAAAGATTAATCCTTTAAATAAAAGAAGGAATATTAATAAGCTTTTAAAAAAATTAAAGAATAGTTTACTAAGAAATCTATAATTAAGATATATAACCCTAAAGAATCTTCAATTATTAAAACGAATATATTAGACTATACGATAGGAGTAATACTATTATAAAAAGATAATAAAGATAATCTTAGACTAGTATACTACTTCTTATAGAAGATATTACTAGTTAAACTTAACTATAATATTTATAATAAAGAGTTACTAGTAATTATTAAAGCTTTAAAGAAATAGAGATCTAATCTATAGGAATCTAAATACCCTATTACGATCTATACGAATTATAAGAATCTAATAGAATTCTTAATAAATAAACTTCTAATTAGAAGATAGATATAATAGGTATAAACCCTTATAATCTATAATATTAAAATTATATATACTAAAGAATTAGAAAATAAATAAGTAGACGTACTTAATAGAAGATCTAACTATTAAGAAATAGAATAATCTAACGTAGTAATCCTTAAGTTATAACTAGATAGAACGATTACTTATAACTATCTAAAGTTAGTAGAAATATAAGAAATAATACTTAAACTAAAAGAAAATAAATAGACCTAATAGATTTGTATAGTTACTATAGAAGTAATAGATATATAAAATAAAATTTAAGAAGTAATCTAAGAAAAGAATAAAATTATCTATATATTCTAAAAGATCTATATACCTAAGGTAATATAGAAAGAATTTATTAGATAATACTATAAAGTACTAGTATATAGATACTAGAAAGTAGAAAAGACTCTTAAATAACTAATAAGAATATACTACTTTTTATATATAAGATAACTAGTAATATAAGTTCTTATAGAATATATAGACTATTATTATAATAAATATACTAAATATATACTCTATAAAATACTATAATTAACGAAAAATATAGAAGAATTATAGAAGATTATAACTATAGACTTTATTATATAATTACTATATTTTAAGAAATTAATAATAGAAGTATCCTATAATACTATACTAGTAGTAGTAGATAAGTTTATAAAGTATACCTACTTTATCCTATATATAAATAAGAAAAATATAGTAGAATAACTTACCTATATCTTACTAAAATACGTATTTAGTAAATATAGAATACTAAATAAAATTATTTTAAATAAAGATATTAAGTTTATAATAAAGTTTTAATAGACTCTTATAACTAAATTAAGAATAAAATATAGTATATTAATCGCGTACTATCCGTAGATAGATAGACTAATAAAACGAATAAATTAAATAGTAGAATAATACTTTAGATATTATCTAAACTATTACTAGAATAATTAGGTTATACTTTTATCTATAATATAATTTATATATAATAGTTTATAATATAGTATAATAAAGATAATATCTTTCTTTATAAACTATAGAATCGAACTAGAAATATATAAGGAACCTAGGTAACTTTAATCTTATAACTAGAATAGAGAAGAAATAGTAAAAATTATTCTACGAATATACTAATAACTTAAAAAAGATATAGAATTCCTTTAAAATAGAATAAGTAAATACTATAATAAGAAATAAAAAGAAGTATCTACTTTTAAAGAGGGAGAAAAGGTATAGTTACTATAAAAAAATATTAAGAGTAAACGACTTAATAGTAAACTAGACTATACTAAGATCGGATTCTATAAGATTAAGAAATAAGTCTTATTTATAAACTATTAACTAAGACTACCTCTATAAATAAAAATCTATTCTATATTCTATATTAGTTTATTAGAAAAAGTACTATAGGATACTAAATTAGTAGTATACGAAGTAGATATATATAGAGAAGATAATAAAGAATAAGAAGTAGAAGAAATCCTAGATAAAAATATTAGAAATAGAAAAAATTATTATCTAATCTAATAGTAAGGGATAGATAAAAATAGGAAACTATAGAAATAAACCTAAAAATCTAAAGATAATCTTAATTATTCTAAGAAGTTTACGGAGTACTAAAATTATAACCTTAAAGGAAATTTAGAGATAAGATAAGTTTATCTTATAATAAGTTAAGAAGATTAATATTATCTATAATATAGTAAAAGATATTTAATAAATTAAAAGGAGTAATATTATCTATAATATTATAAGTGATATTTAGAGTAATTAGAAAGGTCTTTAGATTCTTCTACTATTCTAGCTACTAAAGCTTCGCCTTCTTTTTATTTAGCTTAGCTTCTAGCGCCTAGGATTACGCCGTTAACTTCTTATAAAGAACTACTCTTTACTTCTTTAAATAATATACTTATATTCGAGCTTTTACTAGTTTATTAAGAAGCTTATTCTAAGCCTTTTAAGCCTTCTCTAGTTATTATTAAAGTTTCTCTTTTATATAGTTAACGGATCTTACTAATAGTAATAAGTCCTAATATATAAGTTTTACTACTTAATATAGATAAACCTTCTAATAATAAGATACTAGATATATAATAAGAACCTTATATATTAGTATAAATATATATTTTATAATATCTACTATCTTTAGATAAGATAATATATACTATTTTTAACTATAAATAATAATTATAGGGAAATATTTTAGAATCGTAATAAAAGATTTTATTAATAAGAGTAATACGTTCTTAAGTTTTATATAATATTATAATAGATAATAATAATCTCTTAAAATAGGGCCTTAATATTAATATAGCTAAATACTAGAACCGGAATAACCTCTAAGCTAAAGATTTAGAAAGGGAAGATAATATTATAAACTAAATATATATTATAAAATAGTAGTAGAAAGAATTATTTAAGATTAAATCTATTACTAACTTTAATATAAAATATAACGATTATAACTATAATATAAATAATAATTAATATAAATAGCTTTATTAAGAAGTTATATAATAGATTTATATCTTAATAAGAATAGATCTAAAGATTATATAATAGCTTAGTAGATCTATTAGAATAGAGCTATAAAGCTATAGCTTAGTAAATCTATAGGTATAAAGCTATAGATCTAAGAAAACTAAATTAATATATAATAATTACGAATCTTCTAGATAGTCTTCTTATCTTATAGTTAATTCGAATCTAGATTAATCCTTACCTATTAATATAATTAAACTATTATCTACTTATTCTAACTTCTTCTTTCTTATCTTAAGTATAAACTCTAAACGAGGTTAAATAACCTATCGGGCCCGGATCTCGTTTAATATTATTCTTAATAAGTATTATAATCTATATAATATACTTAAGAATATTAGTAGTAGTAAAGTTAATTTAAAAGAGACTATTAATATCTTTAATTTAACGATCTATAGCTTAGGTTATTAAAGTTCTCTTTACTAAGTTTAGTATAGGAGAGTCTTTAATCTTAATTAGATTAAATAGCCCCTAACGAGTATTATCTACTAGAAATAGACTAGCTATAGTTTAAGAAATATCTACGGCTAATTTAAAGACTACTTAAACTATTTTAATATTTACTTTTATAACTATAATTTAGTTAACTAATATACCTTAGTATTAAATATTAATTAATACTTTTATTATTTTTACTAAAAGTACTTTACCTAGAGCCGGAGCGTAGATAGATATAATATAGAATATACCCGGGTAGCTACTATCTATTAGGATATTATTAGCTTCTAAGGTTAATAGTATAGTAGTAGAAGTTAGAAGTTAAGATTATATAAATCTACTTTTATAAAAAATATTCTCGTAGCTAAAAGTTCTATTATTTCTTTATATAGATTAGTAGTTCCTATTAGTTATAACTATTATTAGGATTCTATTAAAAGATAGTAGTTTATTAAATATCTTTAATATATTTTCGCCGTCGTACTATATATAAGTTATAGGAATTTTAAGAATATATTAATTTTCTTAAATATTTTTAAAATTAAATAGACCTTTTAGCTAGTAGTCGTTCTTATTATCTAATTCTAGTTTTTAAACTTATTATCTACTAAACTTAGGGTACTACTAGTATATTTTATTAACTAGCTATACGTCGGGATTATTTTGTCTACTAAATAGATAGGTACTAGAGTAAGTACTCTTCTTTAAGTAGATAGTATAAGAAGGTATACTAATAGCTTTAAATAGATATTATATAGTATAATTAATAAGAACTTTTAAAATATTAGCTTTTAATATTAACGCCATACTACTAGTCCTTAAAAAGAAGTAGAAAGAATTTAAATTATAAGGTACGTATAGGTAGGTAGGTATAAAAATACTAAGATAGTAAAAGGGTTATATTTAGATAAAGATAAGACGAATTCTTAAGAAGATATAATAATAGGATATAGGACTATATAGAGTCTAGTATATAACTATAGTTAGATTAATAATAATCTAGAAGTTCTCTAGTAGAAGTAGGTATAATAGAAATTTTAAACTTTAAGAAGAATAATTATCTTCTATTTAAAAGAAGTATAAGAATTATATTTTTACGAAGATAAATTAATAGATTTTATAATAAATACTAGAAATATTAACTATATATCCTTTTTAATAAATTACTATTAATCTTATATACTTAATACCCTATAAAAAGCTTTATTATAATAGAGATAAGTATAGTCTTTATATAGTAAATTAGTACTTAAAATAATATAAGCTTTTATATCTATTTAATAAGCTTTAAAGTATTCTTATTCTAGTTATATTTAATTTTATAGAGAAGATTTAATATTAACTAGACTATAAGTATACTATTATTATAATTTAATTAAATAATAAAAAAGACTTTAGAATAGATTTTTTAAAGGTTCTATATTAACTATAAATTAAGAATAAAATAATAGCTAAAAATACTAATAAGCTAAAAAAGCTATAGAAAGTAGTAAAATATATAATTATATAACGAGTATAAGTACTTTAAATAGTCTTAGAACTACTTAAGAAATATATAAATAAGCTAACTCTAGTAGCTATCTAACTTCTTAATACTATACCTATTTAATTATTATAATAGAAGATATCTTATAAGGTAGTTCTTATATTATAAACTAAATATATACTATAGACTACTAGTAAACGGGACTACTAGAACTTAAGCTAATTACTAGCTCTAATAAAGAATATAACGCGGATCTTATAATTAAAGAATAAGAAGTTATATAATAAATCTATACCTTAGTAGAGATAGATCTAAGGATTATATAATAGCTTAGTAGATCTATTAGAATAGAGCTATAAAGCTATAGCTTAGTAAATCTATAGATATAAAGTTATAGATTTAAGAAAACTAAATTAATATATAATAACTATAAATCTTCTAAATAATTTTTCCTTATAGTTAATTCGAATCTAGATTAATCCTTATCTATTAATATAATTAAACTATTATCTATTTATTTCTACTTCTTCTTTTCTATCTTAAATATAAACTCTAAACGAGACTAAACTACTTATTAGACCTAGACCCTATTTAATACCTTAACTATCTAGTAGGTAGGAATAGCTAATTATAATAGTAGGAGAAGGAATCTAATAAAACGAAGTAGTATAGCTACTAACTTAGGCCGAACCCTCTAAGATAGAAAGCTATTAGGAATTTAGTTCTCTAAAAGATAGTATAACTATAGAAAACTTTAAAAGAGTTATTAAAAACTAGTATATATTTAAGAAATAAGAGGATATATTAGAAGTATAGATTATAATATTAATAAAGAAATTAAAAAGATATATAAGAAAGCTATTAAAGTTAAAAGAATTAGAAAAATTCGATAGAATATAATCTAAACTTAAGAGATTTCTAGTTAATATAGTAATCTATTTTAATCTTAATAAAGTATAACTACTTAATAAGACCTCGAAAGTATTATTTATAATAGTATAGTTTATAGGAAGAGCTATTACTTAGTTTAAAACCTATTTAAATAAAAGACTACGACTTAATAAACCTATTAAAGTAATAAAACTAGAGCTATTTTCTTAAGCTATAAATACTTTAAGAATAAATTATATATTATATTTAAAAATATTAACTTAAAAAGACTAGTAAAATAAAAGATTATACGTTTTAAATAGACTAAATCTACTATTATATATACGTCTAAGTTTAAATAACTTATAACTAAAATCTAGTAAGGAGAAGTAGCTCTTATATTATACTACTACGAAGAACTAAAAGATAATATTTAATATAAGATAATATAAATAAATAGACTATAGACTATATAAAAGATAATTAAATAGACTATTAGAATCGACGATAACCTCTATCTCTAGAATTAAGAGAAGAAAGGAAAGATTAGATTTTATAAAAAGAAAAAAGAAGAAAAGTACTATAAACTAAAGCTAATAATCCTAGAGGCTAGTTTAAAGTCTAAAAAAGAAAAATAGAATCCTAAGAAATAAAAGCTTTATAAAAAATAAGTATATTTTAAATATAAGAAGTAAGAATATCTAGTAAAAGACTATAGGTTAGACCTAAGAAAAGAGAAACCCTATTATACTTAGTAGGGTAAAAGGGATAAAATAGCTATAATATAGAAATATAATACTATATATTAGACGACTTATATACGTAACTAATATAAGATATACTATAAAACTAAGTTAAATACTAGCTATTAGCTATAGAAATAGTAGATAGCTACGACTCGGGAGTCTTAAAGAAGAGTTTCGTTCTTATTAAAAGTATAAGAAGAAGTATCTAAAGAAGACTTATCTATAGAGTAGAAAGACTTTAATAATATTATAGATATACTATTATAAATAGTTAATAATAGTAATAAGTTCTTAGAACTAGAAGAAGAAAACCTAGTTATATTATATAAGAATATTAGATATCTATAGATAATTCGACTATTTAAAAAAGAGATAGGACTAGTACTAGAACTTAATATAACTTATACTTAAGCTTTATAATTTATAGAAAAAACTATAATATCTTTAATAATATAAGAGATCTATAAAGAATAATCTAGATTATACCTAATATATCGACTATTCGAAGATTTTAAATAATAGGTTAAATAAAACTTTATAATTATAGATCTTATACCTAATTAAGAAACTTAGAAAGAAATATAATATATTATAAAAATAATTTATAAGAAATAACTATAGTATATAATAATTAAATAATAGATTCTTATAAGAATAATTTTTATAAAATATAACGACTAGAAATATAAGGTCGATTTAGAGAATAATCTATAGTATAAGATAAGATATCTAGTATACTTTAAGATTATATAGATCTTATATATATAAAAAGAATATAAACTCTATAAAAGAGTAAAATAAAAAAAAAATTACTATCTAGTAAAAGATTATAATAAAAGGATTATCTAAGTAATTATACTAGAGGTAATATATAAATAATAATAATTTAAGAACTAACGATAAAAGAAATATATAAGAATTATACTAGGACTACTTCTACTATTAAACTATATTCTAGAAAGACTATAGTATAAATACCCGAAGAATAAATATCTAAAATACGTTTAAACTAAAATTAATATAAAATATTAGTCTAAGAAAATAAGAATTTAAGAAACTAGAGAATAGAATTATATCTATATCTAAGAAATCTACTAGGGAAAAATAATTACTACCTTAATTAATAGTAGAGCTACTCGAAGCTTTATTAGTAAGAATTTTATCTAATAAAAGAAGATTTCTTAATAGAAGAAACGATACCCTAGTATTATATATACTATTAAAGGAGAACCCTTTAACGAATCTATAATATACGAAACTAAAGATAAGCTTAACCTATATAATTAGAAAAAGAAGAATAAAATACTCGATATTATTAAGATATCTAAGGACTAAGATATAATCTTAGGAATACTATAGTTATAGAAAGCTAATCTATATATTTAATAGTTAAATCGATAAGTAATATTCCTATAGAAAAAGACTAATATAACTAAAGAAAAAATAAACTATATTCTAGAATAATATAAGAAATAAAAAGTACTATTTAAGAAGTCTAAGAAAAGTTTATCTAAATACTAGTTATAGAACTATATAATTCCTTTATAAAAAGGAAAAATATTAGAATTTAAACTAATTTATAAATTAATTAAGAAAGAAGATATCCTTATAGTAAAATATTTAGAGGAAAATCTTACGAAGAAGTATATTTAATATTTAAATTTATCTATAGAATACCTAGTTCTCTTTATACTTAAGAAAGATACTATAGAACTATAACTATATATCGACTACTAAATACTTAATAATATTATAATTAAGAACTAATATCTTTTATCTTTAATATCGAAGATATAAGATTAACTAAGAAAGGCTAAATAGTTTATATAGCTAGATATTCGAAACGTATACTACTAGATTCGAATTAAAAAAGATAAAGAATAGAAAATAGTATTTAGAATTAAGAAGAGACTATATAAATACTAAGTAATATCTTTTAAACTTACTAATATACCTATAATATTCTAGAAACGAATTAATAATATCTTATAAAACTATCTTAATTAGTTTATTTAATTTAGATTTATATAGTAGAAGTCTCTTTAAAAGATTTATATAAAATATAGTAGAAGTTTATATATAGTAG